>CAUYQG010191316.1:0-23243 GCA_963574415.1 Tarsius wallacei
TTTTTTTGAGTCGGAGTCTCACTCTGTCGCCCAGACTGGAGTGCAGTGGCCGCTCCCGGCCACCGCAGCCTCGACTCACTGGGCTCCGGCGATCCTTCCGCCTCAGCCTTCCGAGTTGCTGGAACTACAGGCGCGCGCTACCGCGCCCAGCTGATTTTTTGATTTATTGTAGAGATGAGGTCTTGCCAAGTTGCCCAGGCGGGTCTCGAACCCAAGGGCTCAGGCAATCCACTCACCTCAGCCTCCCAAAGGCGCGGGATTACAAGCTGAGCCACCAAACCCGGCTTCTTTTCTTTTTTTGAGATAGGGTCTTGCTCTATCACCCAGGAAAGAGTACAGTGATATGATCATAGTTCACCTGCAGCCCTGAGCTCTTGGACTCAGCCTTTCACCTCATCCTCCAAAATAGCTGGGACTACAGGCACACACCACCACACTGGCTGATTTTTATTTTTTGTAGAGATGAGGTCTTGTTGTGTTGTCCAGGCTGGTTTCAAACTCCTGGCCTCAAGCAAATCTCCTGCCTCAGCCTCCCAAAGTGCTAGGATTACAAGCGTGAACCATCACACCTGGCCCATTTGTGTCTCTTCTTTGGAGAAATGTCTGTTGAAATCTGTTGGTCATTTTTAATTGGATTATTTGTCTTTTTATTGTTGAATTACAATTTTTTAATTAATTAATTTTTGTTTTAGATTCAAGGAGTACATGTGCAGGTTTGTTAAATAGGTATATTGAGTTGTGGTAAGATTTGGACTTCTATTGAATCTATCACCCAGATAGTGAACCTGATACCCAGTAGATAGTGTTCATTCCTTGCCCTCTGCTTTAGGAGTCCCCAAGTGTCTATTGTTCCCATCTTTATGTCCATGTATGCTCATTGTTTAGCTCCCATTTAATAAACGGGAACATTCTGTATCTGGTTTTCTGTTTCTGCATTAATTTGCTTAGAATAATGGTCTCCAGCTGCATCCATGTTGCTGCAAAGGATATGATTTTGGGGGTTTTTTTTTTTTTGGCTTTGTATAATTTGGTTTTTAAAACTGATTTTTAAAAATTACCGTTGTCCTTCATTGCCATCAAGTTACATACTGTATACTTTTCTTGAGTGTTACAGGTTACTCAGTGATCCACTGAGTAAAGATATTAGACTAAGTTTCAAATTATTATAGACTCATAATTCATAAGATAAGCACTTTTTATCTTATTCCATCCTGGAAAATAATGGTGCTGTTATTTAAAAGAGAAACAGCTAGCACTTTCTAAAAGGACAGAGATAAGTTACCTGTATAAAATAACCTTTTTCTTCTCTTTCAGACATTTGCTTCATCATTGTTTTCAGGCTTTGATGGATCATGGTGTCAAAGTTGCTTCAGTTTTGGCCTACTCATTCAGTAGACGGTGCTCTTATATAGCAGAATCAGACGCTGCAGTAAAGGAAAAAGCCATTCAGGTTGGCTTTGTTTTAGGTAAGTAATGAAAAAATAGAGGAGTATTTTGTCTTGTGATGGACTCAGAATTAAACCTACTAACAGTGAAGGATTCTTCCAGGACTTTCTTGAAGTCTATGTAAGGGGGTTAGGAGAAGAACATCAGAACTACTTGTGATTTATTAAACACTAACTCTGTGCCAAGTACTAATAATAGGCATTTAAATGGTATCTTTGTAAATCCTTATGACATTCCAGTAAAGTGATGGGAGTTTTTTTGTTTTGTTTTGTTTTGTTTTTTTGTTTTGAGTTGGAGTCTCACCCTGTTTCCCAGGCTCAAGTGTAGTGGCATGCTCATGGCCACTGCAGCTTTGACCTCGTAGGCTCAGGTGGTCCTTCTCCCTCAGCCTTCCAAGTAGCTGGAACCACAGACGCGTGCCACCACGCCCAGCTGATATTTTAAACTTGTTGTAGAGACAAAGTCTTGCCGTGTTGCTCAAGCTGGTCTCAAACCCCTGAACTCAGGCAGTCCTCTCACCTCTGGCTCCCAAAGTGCTGGGATTATAGGCATTAGCCACTGCACCTGGCTGAGAACGTTCATTTCTGAAAAGAGCCCTCAGCATTTTTCCTTTAATGGTCTCATGGAATGACAGTTGCAACAAAGAATTGTCCAAAGAATGTCTAACAGTAGTGTTTGTGATCTTGATGAATGTTAAGGCTGACATCCCCTTAGTTCTTGATGATTCTATTTAAAAAATTGTGCTGGTAAGAAATTCAATATCAAAGAAGGTGAAAGATGGGAGCGCTAGTACTCAGAGATTCTTTGTTATCTCCACATATGATTACACCAATCTTGCCATTGTAATAACCCAAATAGACAGATACCTTGGTGAGAGAACCAAGTCCGTGTATTCATATTATTAATCTTAATCCTAAAATTATGCAGAGTATAAAAGCATTATACCAGAAGTATACAGTGATAAAAAGAGTTTTTAAAAATAACATTCTTATTGAGATGTAATTTGCATGCCATACAATTCTCCTGTGGAAAATAGACAATTCAGTGGTTTTTAGTACATTCACAGAGTTGTGCAAACATCACCACAATATGTTTTAGAACATTGCCACCACCCCAAAAGGAAAGCATGCCTATTAGCACTCACTTCCATTTCCCTCCAATGCCAGGCAACCATCGTCTACTTTCTGTCTCTATAGATTTGCCTGTTCTGGACATTTTATACAAATGGACTCATAAAATATATATCTGACAAAAAATATATATATATAGCCTTTGTGACTTGTTTTATTTAGCATAGTATTTTCAAGATCCACTCATGTTAATATAAAGAATTTTAAACCTGATATTAGAGAGCTGAAAAGGCAAAAAGGGAACACCAGGGTGTTATGGAAATAGCAGCTCTAAGAGTCAGCTCCCATATCTAGGGCTTGGGGAACCAAGGGAAGAAGTTGGGATTATTAAAATTTAGAAGCTTGAGGATGTGCCCCATGGAGTTGGGTTGCTGTTGGGCTATTACTGGTGTCTTAGAGGTTTGAAAAGGGTCCCCTAGGATCTAGACCTGTATGAGGAGCACCTGGCTGGCTGTTGCTGTTTTCTGATGGAGTGCTGTAAAACTGGTTTTACAAGTAGTGGAAAACTGGGAGCTTATATTGATTATTACTTACTTACTGGAATGAACTGCTGCTGCCAGCGTAAAGACGCAATCTCTGGGATGTTTCTGTAAGAAGGAGCCATGCTGACAGAAACAGGGAGTGTCCCTTGTTCTTCCAAATCTTGCAGCTCCTTTCTGTAGTGCTTCCTCTTGGCAGAGTCTCAGGGAGCCTGCTGGCAAAGGAGGAATGTGGTTTGCATGGTCCTTGCCTCATTATCATAAAACAGAGTCTAGAAGTGTAGAATTGAAGCTAAGAGACAACATCCTAATAACCAGCACAACATGCAATGTGTTGGAATGATGAATAGAAGGTTGCTTAGTATGAATATGTGTAATAACCTCACTATTCTAGTTATTTGGTGAGGACTCTAGGATTTTCTAAAGCACACTTCTCTCCAGTTAATTAAAAAAAAGTTGTTTGATTGCATTTAGCTTTAATTGAACAAAAAAATAGGTCTGAGCTAAATATGCTTTGTTGACTCTGACATTATTGACACTATTATTAAGATATACTTTTAGTTTACCAAGAAAAATAAATGCTGCCAATTATTGTAATACACCATTATTATTATTATTATTATTATTATTATTATTATTATTATTATTGAGCCAGAGTCTCACTCTGCTGCCCAGGCTGCAGTGTGGTGGCATGCTCATGGCCACCTCAGCATCGACCTGCAGGGCTCAGGCGATTCTTCTGCCTCAGCTTTCCAAGTAGCTGGAACTACAAGCACGCTATCACACCCAGCTAATTTTTTTATATATTGTAGAGACAAGGTCTCACCAAGTTGCCCAGGCTGGTCTTGAACTCCTGGGCTCAGATTATCCTCTCACCCCAGCTCCCAAAGTGCTAGGACTACAGGCTTGAGCCACCGGTACACCATTATTTTTATGATACATTGTAATTTTAGAGATTTTTTTTTTTAGATTGGAAAATATAGTTTATTTAGAAAGTAAATTGGTGGGGGGCGGGGGTGGAGATTCACCTCCCCAAACTAGGGGAAGGGAGAGGGTCCAAAACTTAGGAAAACATGGTGGCCATCGCTCAAAGAGCCACATAGCCAGACCAGAGCTTAACAAAGCCATGGTCGATTTTAGAGATTTTTAACAGTGCAAAAAAAGTATTTTAGGATTGAAGAACCAATGATGTGTTACTGTGTGCTTTCTGTTTATTGTAACTAACCCTGAATAGCACTTAGAAAGTGTTCCTCATAATAGCTAATGTAGTATAGTAACTACAGATTTAGTCTCTGATGTCAGATTGTATGGATTTGAATGAATATTTTTACTTATTAACTTGTAAGCTTTGGTTTCTCTGTGACTCAAGTATTTTCATCTATGAAATTGAGGCAGTAATTGCATTTAAGTTGAAGGTGTATTGTGAAAGTTAAATGAGAGAATTCATGCAGAATGATGAATATATTGAATGTTAGCCATTATTAGAGGTCAAAATTCTCAAAAAGATATATTCTGAGGAAATGATGTCCAGGGCAATAATTTAATTTCTTGCCCCCCCCCCCCCAAAAAAAGATGATTTAGTATCACTGTCTTTTTTAAATCTGTATATCCCTCTATGATGTGCTGCTATGCTAAGAAGATTGCATGTATTCAGATTTATTTGTTTGAGATTGGATATTGGGAGATTGAAAAGTTATATGTACACTACAAGATGAAAACTGTAGAATAATTAGAACTTAGTTAACTCATTAGCTGGAAAATGTCAACTCTAAGGCCATGGTGTATTCTTAGAGGGCTAAAACTTCAAGGTCCCAGCTTTGATCCTGAGTCCCCTGGTTCAAAACCTTATAAAATCTCACAGTTTATATCTATGTTTTAAGCCAAACATATAACTTTAGTGTGATGGGTTTTTTTGGTTTTAGTTTAGATAATATTCACTGTAAGCATGTCATTTTAACTTTCAGGCAATTTATTAAATTATCTAAAGTTACTGGTGTTTCTTGTTCTTCAGGTGGCTTTCTTTCAGATGCAGGCTGGTACAGCGATGCTGAAAAAGTGTTTCTGTCCTGCCTTCAGTTATGTACTCTACATGATGAGATGCTTCATTGGTTTCGTGCAGTAGAATGCTGTGTTAGGTAAGTTGGAACATAGCCTACAATTATGTGCTGTTGCTGTAATTGTACTTAGTGGCTTTTATAGTTTTAGCTCTTCTAAGTATATGCCAACGCTTGAATAAATTACTGAGATGATGTTTACATGTCGTAGTTTCACTAGTCTGACCTTCTCTGTCCCATCTCAAAAATATAGTTAATTTGCAATAGACTTCTTAGCTTAGATTTGAGTATTATGAACCAGAATGTGTTTCTTTCTTTTTTTAAAATTTGAGTCAGGGTCTTACTCTGTTGCCTACTCTGGAGTGCAGTGGCACAATCATGGCTCACTGCAACTTCGACCTTCTGGGCTTAGATGATCCTTTTGCCTCAGCCTCCAGAGTAGCTGGGATTACAGACATGTGCCACACATCTGGCTAATTTTTAAAATTTTTTTGTAGAGACAAGGGCTTGCTATGTTGCCCAGGCTGGTCTCAAATTCCAGGACACAAGTCTTTTTTTTTTATTCATTAAACAAATATTTATTGAATGCTCATTGCGTACTAGGAACTGTGATAGGCACTGAATGCTAGGTAATTCCAGAAATGTCTTTTTTTCTTGAATGTTACTTTTTTACACCTGCTTTGTTTTCATTTCCATAGTTGTGCATAACAAGATGAGTATTTAACTTATATTATACTTTTCTTTGAAGATACATTTTTTTTACAGCTGTACTTAAAGGCAAGGAAATCTAGAAGTAACTTTGCTTTTCTTGTCCTTATTTTTCCTGCACATGTAACATTTAGCTTTAGCTGTTTTTATGTAGGTATTCTCTTTGTTCCTTAGTTTGCTTTGACATTTCCTAAAAAAGAATTTTCTATATAAAATTAAAGGAAAATAAAAATAAAGTCAAAAAATGAAATACAATTTTTTTATCCTCAGTTTACGGAATTTAGTTTTCTATTTTTATGTAATTAAGGCAGGTACATATGTTCTAGGTATTTTACAGATGAGTTAATTAAATCTGAACTCCTTCAGAGCTAGAATATAGATTCTTCTGTAAAACCATTGTTGATTTATGCTAAAATTGAGTAAAATGTTCTCTCTCTCTCTCTTGCCAGTTGATTTCAGTCTTTTGCCACTGCCATTGCCCTTACCTGTGTTAGAGAAACATTCAAATCCTGAAGTTAATTTTGAAATGTGCAAACATAATTGTAAATAATATTTTAGAAGCTGATGATAATTTTTCACATATATTTTAGAAGTATATGATAAATTATACAATATCTGTGTGCAGAAACTATAAACGGATTGGTACTTGGGCCTATAATTTATAATACTGATAAAAATACTCTCTGTATCATCTTTCTTCTTCTGCCTATTCTATTTTTGTAGGAATAGGAGACTAGACTATTCCATATGTGATTTGGGGAGGTTAGTTAAATAATTCTGTGTACATGAACTTTGTTAATTTGGAACAGAAAAGCCATTTGTATGATTTTATTATAGATTATTTTTTATGGCAGTCTTGTCCATAAGATAAATTGTTTTCTTTTTGTATGTGCTTGATTTTTACTGTCAGATTTATTTCATCCAAATACCTAATGTTTCTTCCATCTGTCTAATTTTAAAGCTTCCATATAAATTTTGCTGTAGCTTAACAAAGCATTTTAGTTTTCTCATAGAAGCAAGTTTCCTTCTCACCTTCTAGTTTGTCATCTTTAGCAAATAGCTCACATCATTATAATTGCAAGTGTTCACAGGCACAGAGAAGAGGGGAGGGCAAAAGGCTCATGCCAGCTGAGTCTGCTTTTTTTTTAATCAGGAAGAATAGCTTTCATAGAAGCCTAACCCTATCTTTTTGCTTACCGGTCTTTTAAACTGGGAATCTGGGGCACATTCTGCACATCTTCCAATCTGTGTAATGTGGTGTGGGGAGCAAAACATTTTTAATTGTGCTTATTGCTACCCTGAATGAACTCATGGGTCTACATTAAGCAAGAAATGTGGAGAATGTTGAATAGATAACTAACAATTTGGTGACTACTTTGGCTGTCTTTGCAACAAACACATGTGAAATTAGAATTTTGTCTGGATCAAGGAACAAAACCGTTTTTAATACCAACTTACTGCCTGTATACCAAGATATCTTGTCCTTATGAATTTGAAATTTCAAAACAAGATTTGCCTCTGTTCAACTATACCTGCCAAATTATTTTCCTTACAGGTGTACATAATATAATTTATATACAGTATATAATTTTTTCATCTACTTAGTATTATTTGAAAAGAAAAGGCTAAATTTTTCTGACTTAGCTTTTTTTTAAGACAGAAAGAAATATAGGGTCAGTTGAATTGGAAAAGAAGTGTTTTGCAGAACAGATACTAATGAAATCTTTTGACCAATCCCTGGGACTTTAAGCCTGATATAAGAATAAGAATGTGTTTTTCAATTAATATCATGAAATGAATTTCTAATCTTTGGAGCTGACATCAAAACATTATAGAATATATAATGTATATAGAATGTATATATGTGAGAGAACCTTCTTGGCTTTTCTTAATGGAAAATAGTTGAACCTAGTAATATTTTTCAATCCTTTTGTAATCTTTTTTTCAAAGTGATATTATGATTTATTAATACAATGAATACAATAATTAAATCAAACTAGTTAGCATGCCCATTACCTCAAATACTTAACATTTTTTTGTGTGTGGAGAGTGTTTGAAATTTACTCCCTTAGCAATTTTGAAATGCACAATACTCTATTATTAAGTATGTTCACTGTGTTCTGTGGTAGAACTAATATCATATTCCTCCTGTTTGAGATTTTGTATGCTTTGACCATTATCTCCCAATTGTTCCCACCTCCCAGCCTCTGTAACCACTATTCTACTTTCTGCTTCAATGTGTTCAGTTATTTTAGATTCCACCTATGAGTACACATAGCATTTTTATGTCTATGCTTGACTTATTTTACTTTGAATAATGTTCTCCAACTTCGTCCATGTAGTCGCAAATCATAGAATTTTCTTCTTTTTAAAGGCTGAGTAGTATTCCATTTTGTATATATACCACATTTTCTTTATCCACTCATCTGTTGATAGCTACTTATGTTGATTCCATAACTTGCCTATTGTGAACAGTGCTACAGTGAAAGTGGGAGTGCAGACATCTCTTTGGTAAACTGATAAATATTTTGAGTAAATACCCAGAAGTGGATCATATTGCAATTCCTATTTTTAGTTTTTTGAGAAACCACTGTACAGTTTTTCATAATGATTGTACTAATTTGTATTTCTTTCTTTCTTTTTTTTTTGAGTTGGAGTCTCTCCGTTGCCCAGGCTGGAGTGTAGTGGCACACTCATGGCCACCCCAGCCTCGACCTCCTGGGCTCTGACGATCCTTCCACCTCAGCCTTCCAAGTAGTTGGAACTACAGACATGAGCTACTACGCCCAGCTAATTTTTTTTAAATTTTTTTATTTATTGTAGAGATGAGGTCCCACCATGTTGCCCAGGCTGGTCTCGAACCAGCGGGCTTAGGCAATCTTCTTGCCTTGGCCTACCAAAGTGCTGGGATTAGCTGGGATTACAGGCTTGAACCACCATGCCCGGCCCTAATTTGCATTTCTACCAACAGTGTACAAGTGTCCCCTTTTCTCCACATACTCACCAACACTTATCTTTTCTTTTATTATTATTTTTTACGCTTATCTTTTCAACTTTTTGATTATAGCCATTCCAACAGAGATGAAGTGATATCTCATTGTGGTGTTAATTTGCATTGCCCTGATGATTAGTGATGTCAAGCATTTTTTAATGTATCTGTTAGCCATTTGTATGTCTTCTTTCTTTTTTTTTTAATAATCAATATTTTTTATTATGATATTATGGGGTACAGTTAAGGGTTAGGTATATAAATATGCTTCGTTTAGGCACCCTTGTTGATAAGAGATGTCTCCCCGTCCCCAGATAGATATTGACTACCATTAATCCCATCTCCCTTCCCCTCCCCCGCCATAGTTTCCCACCACTGTTAGTCATTTTCTTATAGTAATACGTTGGATGTTCAAGGTTTACTATATGAGTGAGAACACGTGATACTCAGATCTTTGTTTCTGTGAGAGGTCACTCAGTATTATAGATTCTAGTTCCATCCAGGTTGCTGTGAAATTCATGATTTTGTTCTTTCTTATGGCTGCGTAGTATTCCATTGTGTATCCTTTTGTAATCTTGAAGGACTTTACCTTTTTTCCTTTACTTATTTTCACTTTAATAACCTTTTTTGTTTGTTTTGGTTTCTTTTTTTGTTTGTTTGTTTATACACGTCTATTGCCAAACACATCCAGAAAATACAGAAACTATGAAGAAGAAAATTGTCTGTTTTTGATCTGGAATTCTACTCTGTTGCCCAGGCTGGAGTGCAGTGGCACACTAATGGCTACTGCAGCCTCAACTTGCTGGGTTCAGGCATACGCCACCACACCTGGCTAAATTTTTGATTTATTATAGAGACGAGGTCTCACCAAGTTGCCCAGACTGGTTTCGAACTCCTGGGCTCAGGCAGAACTCTTGCCTCTGCCTCCCAAAGTACTGGGATTACAGGCATGAGCTACTGCACCCGGCCCAAAAATTATCTATAACTCTACTTCTCAAAACTAACCACAGTTACTGAATTAGTAAATTTTGAACAGTGACAAACTTAAAAGCACATTCTTGATCCCCTTTTTCCACCCTTTTCTCTGGAATTAATCAATCCATGTGAGCATGGTTTGTCTGAAGTCAGAAGTTCTATCGAGACCTCTAGAGAACAGAGCAGAGTTTGCCTTTGGGCTTCTTGAGGGTGGGTCAGAGCAAACTTACTTTTTATTTTTTAAATTTTCATCTTTTTTTGTTTTTTTAGTTGGGGTTTCACTCTGTCACCCAGGCAAGAGTACAGTGGCACAATCATGGGTCACTGTAGCCTCGACCTCCTGGGCTCAGGCGATCCCTCTGCCTCAGCCTCCTGAGTTGCTGGGACTACAGGCACAGACCACTATGCTGACCTAATTTTTTGATTTTCAAAATCATGGACATGTACTACTTTGATAGTTCTTTCTTTTTTTCTTTCTTTTGTGAGTTGGAGTCTCATTCTGTCGCCCAGGCTGGAGTACAGTGGCATGCTCATGACTACCGCAGCCTCGACCCGCTGGGCTCAGGTGATCTGCCTCAGCCTTCCAAGTAACTAGAACTACAGGCACACGCCACCATGCCTGGCTAATTTTCTGATTTATTGTAGAGATGAAGTCTCACCAAGTTGCCCTGGCTGGTCTTGAACCTATGAGCTCAGACAAACCTCTCACCTTGGCCTCTCAAAGTGCTTGGGATTATAGGCCGCGCCCGGCCCAGTTCTTTTTTAAAATAGAGATGGAGGTCTCACTGTATTGCCCAGGCTGGACTTGAGTTCTTGGGCTCAATAATCCTCCTGTCTCAGCCTCCAAAAGGTCTGGGATTATAGACATGAGCCACCACACCCAGCTTCTTTTTATTTAAAATGGTAAAAAACTTTCTGAACTTGTGAGGTCTACTTGTAAATACTTGAATCTGGATTGAAAGAGAATCCTGAGTCCTAGGCTATTTAACTTCCTGAAATCCAAAGATAAATGAAAATTAGAAGCTAGAAAAAAGTAGCAGTATCTCAATTATTGAGAGAAAATACTGTATACCCCACAAACTTTTGGGAGAAAAGAAATAATTTTCACATATTTGAAGACCCAGTATACCTCCATATACCTTATCTGAGGAAAATACTTGATGAATTTCTCTAGCCAAATAAAAGTTCAATAACAAATCTCCAGATACCAGAGGATGGTATAGAAATAGTGATAAGTAGTTAATACTGTAGTATGAGAAATGAAAAACATGTCAGTAGAGTAGGAAGAGAATGAAGAGCAAATTTGGAATTTGTAATTGGTCGTAAGTAAAGATTGTTTTCAAATCAGAGATGAAAGGGAAACGTTAGAAGTAACATGAGACAGAAATTATCAGTCACCACATCTTCTTAAATATAAGATAAGGTTGGGGTTCCCCCCCAAAAGAATTATCTCATAGTAAAGACAGTTGCATTACAAAGTCTTTCATGTTATGTGATGTTTTTTCAAGTCTGTTATAGGCCAAGTGTTCCTAATCCAAAAATCTGAAATGCTTCCGGTCCCAGACATTTCAAGAAAGGGATACTCAGTCTGTATTTTGAACAAGAGTATTATTTAAGAAAGAAATGTTAACCTGAAACTTCAGTCAGTGCTGATATCAGAAAGCTCATAGAGACCATCTGGCAGAATTTTCTTTTTAAGAACGTAATAGACCAGGCTTGGTGGCTCAGCCTATAATCCCAGCGCTTTGGGAAGCCGAGGTGAGTGGATTGCCTGAGCTTGCGGGTTCAAGACCTCATCTCTACAATAAATCAAAAATTAGCTGGGCGTAGTAGCACACGCCTATAGTTCCAGCTACTTGGAAGGCTGAGGCGGAAGGATCGCCAGAGCCCAGCAGGTCGAGGCTGCAGTGGCCGGGAGCGGTCACTGCACTCCAGTCTGGGTGACAGAGTGAGACTCCAACTCAAAAAAAAAAAAAAAAAAGAAAGAAAGTAATAATATTTAACAGATTCAGAATTACTCTGGAGGTTATGACCTTTAGTTCTAAGAGTAACATAGCTTTACTAACTGTCTTTAAGAAGTGGTGACGTGAGTGGTTCAGTTGTGGAGATCATGAATGTCTATTTGGCATAGAAGGAATGGAAAAGCTTAACAATCCTTATGTTTTACAAATGGTTACAGGTGGTTTGGTATAAAATTTCTGGTGACATCATACACTGACTCAAAAGTACTGATTTTCAAATAAATAAAATGTTTTTATCTGAAAAGCTGTCAGATGATTCAAGCAATAACTATGGTGGTGATGACACATGTTTAAGATGTGAATAATTTGAATTTTTGGATGTAAAATGGAGAATCATTATATTCAGGTTACTTTTGGGGGTCATATTAGTCTTTTTTTTTTTTTTTTGTCAAAGTCTTACTCTGTCGCCCAGACTGGAGTACAGTGGGATGCTCATGGCCACCACAGCCTCAATCTGCTGGTCGGTCTCAGGCAATCCTTCTGCTCAGCCTTCCAGGTAACTGGAACCGTAGGTGTGGACCACTGTGCCCAGCTAATTTTTTGATTTATTGTAGAGATGAGGTTTTGCCAAGTTGCCCTGGCTGTTCTCAATCCCCTGGGCTCAGGCAATCCTCTTGTCTCCACCTCCCCAAGTGCTAGGATTACAGATGTGAGCCACTGTGCCTGGCTTGATAGCCTATTTTTAAAATATACATTTGGAAGAACAGAAAAGTACAATTGTTATAAAGTTCTCATCTTGGTGGGTGGAATAGGAATGGGCATCATTATTTGATGTTCAAATATCAGCACTAGAAATGGTTATATAATGACTTGTATAATGGAAAAGTATGATAGAACTTCCACACTAGGGTAGTTGAATAGAGGTAAGAATTATTGGAAACTTGACCAAGCTAAATATAAGCAAAGAAAGCAGAGGAAATAACTGAGTATGAGAAATGAAAAACAGCCAAGTAATTATAGTGAAAAACAGATGAAAAGATTAAAACCAAATGTGATTACCATCACCATACATGTAAACTGACTCAATTCCTTTACCTAAAGATAACAATTGCCAGGAGGGCAATATATTTGTTCCAGGAAACATCCAAAAACAATAAAATTAACAGGAAGAATTTAACATAAAAACCATTAGTTGATACAAAAGAAATACTGATAATAGAATGTATAATTTCAAAAAAAGGTCGTAAACCTGTGTGTAACAAATAAGATAGGAGCCCACCTGTATAGGCAGTGCATCCTACAAATACAAAAAGTTGATAAAAAGATAATCGATACACTGTTGAGTCCCTCTAAGACAGGTTAGTTCAGAACATATAGAGGTTATCAAGGAATTAGGTACTTTCCATCAGTCTCCTTTGTATCCTTGGTGTGCTGGTCTTTTCTTTGGCTAGCTCTCCTGTGGTGTTAAGATTGCTGCCATGGTTTGAGGTATCAGCTTCAGCTTCTACATTTTTTAGCAGAAGAAAGAACTCTCTTCCCAAGCACCATTTTTTAATGTTTAAAGACAGGGAACCTTTCTCAGAAACCATTTAGCAGACCTACCCTTGACTCTTATTAGCCAGAGTGAGGTCATTTGGTGACCTTGGAATCAATCACTGACAAGGGGAATGGCATCTCACTATGACTGGCTTCAACTTATCATGATTTACTCCTCAGTCTTATAAGAGAAATGGTCAGCAAAATCAGAGCTCCACCACAAGCCATAGGGAAGAAAGGCTGTCAGTTAGAGAGCCAACAGTGTCTGCTATATGTCACAGTGATTTCCTCCCTGACATAAAATTAAAACCATACTGGATTGACAAAAATTAAAAAAAAAAAAGGAAAGCTCAAGTGACTAAAATCAGAAATGGAGCTCAGGACATAACTACCAACCTTCTAGAAATAAGGATTTTAAGAGAATCCTGTGAACAGTTGTATACCAACAAATTAGATAACATAGGTAAAATGGACACATTTCCTAGAAATGCACAAATTAACTAATGCCCCAAGAAGAAATGGAGAATCTTACCAGACCTTTAAACAAGTACAAAAAATTGAAACCATAATCAAAAACCTTCCAACAAAGAAAAGTCTTCAAGGACCGGAAGACTTCACTAGTGAATTCTACCAAACATTTAAGGAATTAGCACTAGTCCTTCTCACTCTACCAGGAAATTAAAGAGATATGAATACTTCTTAACTCATTTTAAGAAGCCAGCATTACCCTGATACCAAAGCCTGAAAAAGATATCGCATAAAATTACAAACCAATATCTCCTATGAATATAGGTGCAAAAATCCTCAAAAAAATACTAGCAAATCAAATTCAATACAATATCAATGGAATTTTATACTATGACCAAGTGAGATTTATCCCAGGAATGCCAGGATGGTTCAATATAAGAATAGCAATTATGCCGGGCGCAGTGGCTCACGCCTGTAATCCCACACGTTTGGAGGCCGAGGTGAGAGGATTGCCTGATCCCATGGGTTCAAGACCAGCCTGGGCAACTTGGTGAGACCTCATCTCTGCAGTAAATCAAAAAGTAGCCCGGTGTGGTGGCACGCGCCTGCAGTTCCAGCTACTTGGAAGGCTGAGGCGGAAGAATCACCTGAGCTCAGCCAGTTGAGGCTGCAGTGGCCATGAATGTGCCACTGCATTCCAGCCTGGGCAACAGAGTGAGAAAAAAAAAAGAATAGCAATCAATGTAACACACCCCATGTACCATGTTAATAGAATGAAGGGGGGAAAAAAAAACCACGGTTATCTCAGTTGACACAAAAGACGTTTGACAAAATTCACCATTTCATGATTTTAAAAATTTGGAAAACTAGGAATAGAAAGGAATGTCAATACAATATAGTAAAGAGTATTTATGAAAAATCCACAGTTAATATCATACTCTGGTTAAAGACTAGAAGCTCTCCCCATAGGGTCAGGAACAAGACAAAGATGCCTGCTGTCACTACTGGTGGTCAGTGTTGTACTGGAATTTTTAGCCAAAGAAATTGAACAAGAAAAACAAAAGGCATTTGTATTGGAAAGGAAGAAGTAAAACTATTTAACAGGTTAATTGGACTTCATCAAAATAAAAACTTTTGTTCGTCATGCTGGGCACAGTAACTCACATGTGTAATTCCTGCATTTTGAGAGGCCAAGGCGAGAGGGTCACTTGAGCCAAGAAGTTTGAGACCATCCTAGACAACATGGTGAGACCATATCTCTATAAAAATTCAAAAAATTAGCTAGGCATGGTGGCATGTGCCTATAGTCCCAACTACTTGGGAGGCTGAGTCTGAAGGATCGCCTGAGCCCAAGCGGTCAAGGCTGCAATGAGCCGTGATCATGCCACTGCCCTCCAGCCTGGGTGACAGAATGAGACTCCAGCTCAACAAAAAACCAAAAATAAAAACTTTTTGTGTGTCAAAGGCCATTATCAAGAAAGTAAAAATGTAACCTATGGAATGGGAGAAAATATTTGCAAATCAAATCAGATAAGTATCTATCAAGAACTATAACTCAACAGCAAATAACAGTTAAAAACTGGGTGCTGCTTTGTGTGAGTGTCTCTTGGTGGTGCTGGTTCAGGCCCTTCTCCTGTGCACCATGTCATCATGCTTTGGAAAATTGAGGAAATCAAAGACTTTCTGTTCATAGCCCATGAAAGGATTCCAAATCTGTCAAGATCAAGAAAAACAAGGATATGTGAAGTTTAAAGCTCAATGCAGCAGGTACTACCATCATACCTTGGTCATCACAGACAGAGAGAAGGCAGAGAAACTGAAGCAGCCTCTGCCTTATGGTCTGGCGATGAAGGAGTTGAAATGAACCAGACATGCTGATTTGAACTATATTAAAATTTTAAAAAATGTTTTAAAATAAAAAAATGGGCAAAGGACTTGAATAGACACTTTTCCGAAGAAGATACATAAATGGCCAATAAGCACATGAAAAGAAGATGTTCAGTATCATTAGTCATTAGTGAAATGCAAATCAAGCATAATGAGATACCACTTCATACCTACCAGGATGGGTACAATTAACAAAACAAAACAATAGAAAATAGGTATTGGCAAGGATGAGAAAAAATTGGGAACCTTGTGCACAGTTGGTGGGAATGTAATATGGTGCAGCTGCTATGGTGTGTAGTTTGGCGGTTTTTCAAAAAGCTAAACATAGAATTACCATATGACCTAGCAATTTCACTCCAAGGTATATACCTAAAGGAATTAATAGCAGGGAATCAAAGATATTTGTATGCCAGTGTTCACAGCAGAATTGTTCACAAGAGTCAAAAGATGGAAACAAATAAAGTATTCTTCAACAGATAAATAGATAAACAAAATGTGACATATACATATAATTTTGTTTGTATATACATACATACATTGAGTTCAGCCAGTTTTGAGATTCTAAAGCATAGATGAACTCAAAAGTTTTATCCTAAGTGAAATAAGTTGGGCACAGAAGAATAAATCTTATTTGAAATATCTAGAATAGGCAAACTTATAGAGACAGAAAACAAATTAAAGGTTACCAGGGACTGAGAGGTAAGGAGGAATGGGAAGCTATTGCTTAATGTTTACAGAATTTATGTCTGGTGTGATAAAAATATTCTGGAAGTGGATGATGGTAATGGTTGTACGACTTGGTGAATGTAATTAGTGCCATTGAATTGTACACTTAGAAATGGTTAATATAAATTAGCCAGGCGTGGTAGCGCTCGCCTGTAGTTCCAGCTACTTGGAAGGCTGAGGCAGAAGGATCGCCGGAGCCCAGCAGGTTGAGGCTGCGGTGGCCGGGAGTGTGCCACTGCCCTCTAGCCTGGGCGACAGAGTGAGACTCCAACTCAAAAATAAATAAATAAATAAAAAGAAATGGTTAATATAGTACATTATATATATATTCCACTATAATAAAAAATGAAATTAAAAAATCCATACCAGTTTTCATTATCCAACCCTCCTCTTTTCAAGTTATCATTTATTTCCAAAAAATTTAAACTAGTTTTTAGAAAAAGATACTTATAAGGAGGAGAGAAATTGCTTTCCTTCAGGTTTGCTTTCAGTGTATTTTATTTTTGTCATATCTGGCTGATGAAGATCTAATTAGTCATCTTGATCAATCTTGGTTTTTTGTTTTGTTTTGTTTTGTTTTGTTTTTGAGTTGGAGTCTCACTCTGTCACCCAGACTGGAGTGCAGTGGCCGCTTCTGGCCACTGCAGCCTCGACCTGCTGGGCTCCGGCGATCCTTCCGCCTCAGCCTTCCGAGTAGCTGGAACTACAGGTGCACGCTACCACGCCCGGCTAATTTTTAATTTATTGTGGAGATGAGGTCTCGCCAAGTTGCCCAGGCGAGTCTCAAACCTGCGGGCTCAGGCAATCCACTCATCTCAGCCTCCCAAAGCGCAGGATTACAGGCTGAGCCACCGAGCCCGGCTATCTTGATCAATCTTAAGGTAAATCTTCATAAACTAACTACTTCTAAATTTGTATATTTTCCTTGATAGATAATGAAAAGTGTAACCAATTAAATAGTAATTGCTTTTGACAATAGCTTGATCAGGTGGACATGATTTCATGTTAAAGGTAAAATACTATGCTTACGTGGTTGCAACACATTTGTAGAACTTTGAGAGCCTGTCTTTTTCTTAGGCTGAGTGTTGAGACCATAAGTTGGACCAGAAGTTCCTTGGATTCTGCATACTGCTTAGTGTCAGGCACATGGACACACAGATCCTAAAGAGTCGCCATATGTTTAATTTGCCCTTTTGTTTAAACAGACATTCAGCAGGGACTGGAGAAAATACCATGCTGTGCCTTTCTGGCATAAAATGTTTAGTTTGCCACCTCATCATGTGCCAATTATTAAATAATCTCTAGAAATTATTTTAAAAGCATACAGTAAAGGTCGTTGGAAAGGCATTTCTTTGCACTGTGGAAATGAGAAGTAAGCACTGTTCTGTTCATTCTCTGAATCTACAACCTGTGTCTAGGTTTCTCCATTTTCTCATTCAACTGTTTGGCTAACTGTCAAATCTTTATTTCAAATACAAATCCTTTTTTTTCTCAAGAATTTTTTTTTTCCTAGACTATGTAATATCTTCTGTCCTGGTTGCTTTGCTTCCTCTCATGGCTTTACTGTAATCCATTCTCCACCTGCAGCTAGAACATTCTTTCTAGAGTTGCATTGTTCTATATGGTAGCCATTAACCATGTACCTATTTAAAGTTTCAATCATGGTCGGGCTGGGTGGCTCAGCCTGTAATCCCAGCACTTTGGGAGGCCGAGGTAAGTGGATTGCCTGAGCTCGCAGGTTCAAGACAAGCCCAGGCAACTTGGCGAGACCTCATCTCTACAATTAAAAAAAAAATTAGCAGGTCATGGTAGTGTATGGCTGTAGTTCTGGCTACTTGGGAGGCAGAGGCAGAAGGATCATTGGAACCCAGCAGGTCGATGCTGGGGTGGCCGTGAGTGTGCCACTGCCAACCTGGACAACAGAGTTGAGACTCCAATTCAGAAAAAAATAATAATAAAGTTTCAGTAACACTAGGCACATTTCTTTTCTTTTCTTTTCTTTTTTTTTTTTTTTTTTTTTTTTTTTATTCAGATTATCACTCTGTTGCCCAGGCTGGAGCACAGTGGCACACTCATAACAACCGCAGCCTCAACCTCTGGGCTTAGGTGATCATTCTGCCTCTGCCTTCCAAGTAGCTGGAACCACAAGTATGCACCACCATGCCCAGCTAATTTTTAAATTTATTATAGAGACAAGGTCTTACCAAGTTGCCCAGGTTGGTCTCAAATCCCTGAGGTCAGGCAGTCCTCTCGCCTCTAGCTCCCACAGTGCTGGGATTACAGGTATGAGCCACCATGCCCAGTTCACTGGGCTTACTAGCACCCAGTAGCTACTTGTGGCTAGTGACTACCAAATTGTGCAACACAAGTATAAAACATTTCTTTTTCTTTTATTTTTTGAGCCAGGGTCTCACTCTGTTGCCCACATTGGAGTGCAGTGACACAACCACAGCTCACTATAGCCTTGACCATCTGAGCTCAGGCAATCCTTCCACCTCAGCCTCCTGAGTGCTGTGACTATAGGCATGTACCGCCACATCCAGCTCATTTTTGTATTTTTTTTTTTTTTTTTTTTTTTTGTAGAGACGGAGTCTCACTATGTTCCACAGACTGGTCTCGAACTCCTGGGCTCAAGCAATCCTCCTGCCTAGGCCTCCCAAAGTTCTGGTATTACAGACGTGAGCCACTACTCCCAGCCAATATAACATTTCAGGAAATTATGTTAGATAGCATTGTTTTATAACTTAAAGCAAATCATGTCACTTACTGTTACAACTAAACTTCTTTCCATGGCTGGCAAGGCCCTACAGAATCTTGCTTATTTCTCCTTTCTCATTTCTCTTTACATAATCCTTTATTCACTGTACTCCAGATATATATATATTGGCCTTTTCTGTTCATTGACTATGCCAGATTTCCTCCCCTCCTGCTTTACCACAGGGCCTTTGTACTTGCTGTTCCTTCTGTTTGGATCATGCTTCCCTCCTAGATCTTCATTTAAACTAACTGCATTGTCATCATTTAGGTGTCAACTTAAATGTTACCTCCTCAAGAGAATGCTTCCCTTTCTTCCCCAAGCACCTCCTTTAAGAAACTTTTGATCATATTACCCTATTTGTATCATCTTCATGGCATTTATCCTTAATTAAAATTCTTACTTGTATGTTTATCTGCCTACCTTAAAACTCTTCTCCCCACTCTTATGTAAGCTTCTTATGGTCATGGACTCTTTCTTGTTCACCACTACATAGATCCTGACTGACACATAATATGTTCTCAGTCAATACTTGACTGTGAGAGTCTCTCAAAACATCATCTGAACTACTTTCTTTTTATTCTAATTTATTCCATTTTCCTGTGTATGGCTTGTTTTCCATTTTGACAAAGGTCATTGCAAACTACTACTTGGTCATCAGATCAGCAGTTTGACAGTCAAGTGACATTGTCTCTTTATCAATACACTTAAGTTAGCATGAAAAGTTGTCTGTATATTAAAATATGTCACTTTTCTACTTACCTATTTCTGCTTAAAAACATTAATCCAATTAACCCATCATTCTAGAGTAGTCTGATAAATTATTACATTAATTTCAGTTTTAAGTTGGAAATTGGTATCATGGAAGATACTACAGGATTTTGGATGTTATTTTATCTAAGAGTTTTCTTTTCTAAAAGTAATAACTGTATGGTGAGTGTTGGGAGCATATGCACTGGCGTCATATAGTGTTGTTTATCACCTTTTTGACTAGTCGTGGTTCTTTTGAAGTTATCGCTCATTTTCCCTGACTGTGCAAAGGAATGATAGAAATTCGAAGACTGTTTAAATTTTTCTCATTTTTGTGTTATTAATCTGTTAATATTTTTGGTTTAGATAGAAAAAATAAATTTTATATATCTGCTGATTTTATGCTACTGAAGAATACTCCTCAGCCTCTCCATACATGGTTTTCTTCTAAATAGCTTTTATATTTGTTCCTTCTCAGGCTGATCTAATGCATTGTCTACACATGCATATAATTAAATAGTCAGCATGGTTTGCACAGTCACTTTATGTAAAGAACTCTGTATTTTCTACTATAGAGGATAGAGATTATAAAAAAATGGTTGACACTACGGCTGTTTTCAGTGAGCTTATCTTATTGGAAAGATAAGCAAAAATGAACATTTAGGAAGCATGATGAAATCAGTGATAACTGATTGTTACACACAATATGCTAAAAATAAGAATAGAAGGTAATGGTAGATATTTCATGTTGATTTTATTTTTTTCACTATTTTCCAAGTATCTTATACTGAAGGTATATTTCTTGTGGATTTGGAACAAAAAGAGTAAATATTATGTTTTTAGGTGCAGCACATGCTAAGTTCACAAAGTATTCAGAATATTTAGAATAAGGAATCAAAGATGGCTAAGGTTAATCATGGGAAGCTTTTTGGGAAGAGCATGTAGTTCTTTATGGACATTATTAACCCCAGTTTGGGCCTGTTATTTTTCGATGTGACCTCTTTTCTTTTTTTTGAGTTGGGGTCTCACTCGGTCACCCAGGCTGGAGTGCAAGTGGCACACTCATGGCCACTCCAGCATTGACCTGCTGGGCTCCGGTGGTCTTTCTGTCTTAGCCTTCCAAGTAGCCAGAACTACAGGGTGTGTACTACCACGCCTGGCTAATTTTTGATTTATTGTAGAGACAAGGTCTCCCCAAGTTGCCCAGGCTGGTCTTGAACCCGTGGGCTCAGGCAATCCACTCGCCTTGGCCTCCCAAGGTGCTGGAATTACAGGCTGAGCCACTGAGTCAGGCTCTCATTTCTTTAATTTAGTTACCTTAAGTCATTTAGGTGATCAATAAGAGGTCATCAGGTCCACCATGCTGGAAATCTCAAAAATAGAGGAGTGTTATTTGTGTTTTGTAGGTTGCTTCATGTGCGAAATGGAAACTGCAAGTATCATTTGGGTGAAGAAACATTTAAGTTAGCTCAGACATATATGGATAAACTATCAAAACATGGCCAGCAAGCAAACAAAGCTGCACTCTATGGAGAACTGTGTGCACTCCTCTTTGCAAAAAGTCACTATGATGAGGTAAGTGTTTTGAGATGCATTTTATTGTGACTAGTAAGTACCTATAAAACAGAGGATAAATCAAATAGTCTTCTCTTGTTTTTCTTATAGTTCTCATTTTTGCATATTAGGTTTACTTAAAACGGCACACATTTGTAATGGAATTTTAAAAATCAGACGAAAGGATTTTTTTGTGACATGCATTTTAAATATATACATGTACAATTTAGAGCCAGTTTTGTTTTGTTTTTTTTTTCTTTTTTTAATTTGACCAAATGTGTGGATGTTTGGATGGGTTTGTTCTGTTAACTGAATATTTTATAGGTGCTTTTTATTTGATCTGTAGCTCTGGATGAACTCTTACAGCTTGAAGGCATTCCTTTCAATGGGAAGCCAGATTTTATTTATACCTTATTGCATCGCTTTGCTCCTTCCTCTGCCTTATTAGAAAGATAACTTTATTTCTGGCTTTATACTATTCAATTAATGCTTCAGGGCTGATCAACATGTAGTTGAGAAATGATCTAGGTGTGCTTAGCTCCTTTGCTTGTTTGCTTTATTTATGGAAGAATATCATAACTGCTTCATGCTATATGATAGCTGTCATTTAGCTTTCAAGTTTTAAAATTATTCCTATCTTGATTTTTGCCCCATCAATATAAATATATATATTCTGTATTTAAGGAAAAATTACAATTAGAGGTGAAACCAGAAAATTCTAGAATAACTAAAGTGACATTTGTGCAACCCAGATGCTAGGGTTATCCTCTTTATACTGTCTGCATAAGAATGTATCAAGGCCGGGTGTAGTGGCTTACTTATGTAGTCCCAGCTACTAAGAAACTGAGGCAGAGAATTGCTTGAGCCCAGAAGTTCAAGTCTATAATGCATTATGATCATGTTACTGTACTCCAGTCCTAATTTCTTTAAAAAAAAAAAATGCGTCAGGCCAGGCGGGTTGACTCATGCAGTAGAATCACTTGAGCCCAGGAGTTCAAGACCAACCTAAGCAATATAGTGAGACCTTCTCTCTACAGAAAATTTTAAAAACCAGCCAGGCATGGTACCACACACCTGTAGTCCCAGCTACTTGGGAGGCTGAGGCGGAAAGAATGCCTGAGCCCAGGAGGTCAAGGCTGCTGTGAACTATGATCATGCCACTGCATTCTAGCCTGGGTTAACAGGGTGATACCCAGACTCAAAAAAACCCAGAAAACATCAAATCCTCATCAGCACACCTACAAATTTTCAGGAAGTTTATATATGTCCTGGTTATTTTTGATGCTAAGTTCCTATGTCTACTAAATTTGTTCAGTTGTTGGATTATTTTGCTGTCCCTTATATGCAATAACTGCTCCATAGTTTATGAACCCAGATATAGAACTTGGCCCCTTTGTATAATTTTCACACACCAAGGAGAGAAAACCTTTGTGTAGATAGCCAACTTTACTGAAGACAAGAGTGAGATTTTTTTAAAGCCTCAAATTGAATATTAAAGTAATGCCTGTCTTAAAAGTCCCACCATATTTTTATATCTCTGCATAGGAATTCATCTTAACCATCTCTAGTTTCTCTTTCATCTCTTTTTATCCCCTATTTCTTTTTTTTTTTTTTTTTTTTTTTTTGTTTGTGTACCACACCAAACCCCCACCAGGGGTGGGGTTGGCCCGCCCCGCCCCCCCCCCCACCCCAAAAAAAAAAAAAAAAAAAAAACGAAAGCGGGGAGAAACAGAGATGAAAGCGAACCTAGAGATGGTTAAGATGAATTCCTATGCAGAGATATAAAAATATGGTGGGACTTTTAAGACAGGCATTACTTTAATAT
>CAUYQG010191318.1:0-24980 GCA_963574415.1 Tarsius wallacei
ATACCTCAATGTCACTTTCAGTCATGTGTTGTTGCCAAAATACAAACTTATTGTTTTATTTTTATTTATTTATTTTTCTTTTTTCCCATCTTTATTTTATATTAAAGATGTGGCGTATAATTCAGGGTTAGGTAGACAAACGTTGATCATGCAGGTACCCTTGTTGATGAGGTGTGCTCCTCCCTCCCCTAGTAGTTTCCCTCAGCTGCCAATCCCACCCCACTCCCCTGACAGTTTCCCACTACTGCCAGTCCCTTTCTTATAGTATCATGATAATTGTTCAAGGTCCGCTTATGAGTGAGAACATACGGTACTCTGTTCTTTGTTTCTATGATAGATCACTGAGTATGATCGACTCTAAAACCATTCAAGTTTCTGTGGAGTCTATGTTTGTCCTTCTTTATGGCTGCATAATATTCCATTGTGTATATGTACGACATTAAAAAAAATCCAGTCCAGCTTCGATGGGCAGCATGGTTGGTTCCATGTTTTTGCTATTGTGAACAGAGCTGCAACAAACATGCGTGTACAGGTATCTTTTTTGTAAAATGATTTCCTCTGCGTATATTCCCAATAGGGGGATTGCTGGGTCATATAGAAGGTCAATTTCTAGTTCTTTCAGAAATTGCCACACTGTCTTCCAAAGAGGTTGCTCTAGTTTGCATTCCCATCAGCAGTGTAGAAGCGTTCCTTTTTCTCCACATCCTCACCAGCATCTGTTGTTTGTTTTATTAATGATGGCCGTACAGAAAGCTCTTTCAAAACTTATTTATCCTGGGCAGGCTTATTTCTTAAAGCTCTGTAGCAAGTAGACCCCACAATGAGTTCTCCTTGGTTTGCTCAGGACATGCATCTATTGCCAGGGACTGGATCAGACACCAGCCCTGTCCAGTCTTGACCTTGATCTCATGGAGGAGTGGAAAGGAAGATTGCAGACAAACAGGGCCCTAAGAAGAGGTTAGTCAAATTTTTCTGGGCCATAGCATGTGAACTGAAGGACCTGAAGGCTGGTAGACAAGGCAGAAAGAGCATTTTAGGAAACATGAAACAACAAAAGTCCCAAAGTCTTGGGAGCACAGAGTACAGGCATACCTCAGATAAAGTGGGTTCAGTTTCAGACCACCGTAGTAAAGCGAATATGGCAAATTTTTTTGGTCTTTCAATTCATGTAAAAGCTATGTTTATATCATGTCATGCAACAGAATTTGTCTATAAAAATCAATGTACATACCTTAATTTAAAAATGTTCTATTGCAAAAAAAAAATGCTAGCAATCACCTGACCCTTCAGCAAGCTGTAATCTCTTGGCTGGTGGAGGTTCTTGCCTTGATATTGATGGCTGCTGATTGGTCAGGGTAGTGGTTGCTGAAGTTTGGGATGGCTGTGACAATTTCTTAAAATAAGACAGCAGTGAACTTTGCTACATCAATGAACTCTTCCTTTCACAAAGTACTTCCCTGTAGTGTGTGTTGCTGTTTGATAGCACTGTACCCACATAGAACTTTAAAAATTGTGGTCAATCCTCTCAATTACATAAACTAGGTTAATGTAATACTCTGAGTGCTTTGTTGTCATTTCAACAATGCACATACCATCTTCATCAGTAGATTCTGTCTCTAGAAAGTACTTCCTTTGCCCATCTATAAGAAGTAATTCCTCATTCATTCAAGTTTGATTATGAGATTGCAGCAATTCAGTCACATCTCAGGTTCTACTTCTAATTCTAGTTGTCTTGATGTTTCCACCACATCTGCAGTTACTTCCTCCACTGAAGTCCTGTGTCCTTCCATGTCATCCAAGAGGTGAAATCAATCTCTCCCAAACTCCTGTTAATATTGACATTTTGACCTCCTTTCATGATCACAAATGCACTTAATGGCATCTGAAATGGTGAATCCTTTCCAGGTTTTTAATGTACTTGGCCAAGATACATCAGAAGAATCACCATCTGTGGCAGCTACAGATACAACTGAGACAGAATAATATTGAAACAAGGCCGGTGAATAACACTACAATGGTCTCTAAGTGCTCAAGTGAAAAGAAAGATCACATATCTCTCATTTTAAATCAAATGCTAGAAATGATTAAGCTTGGTGAGAAGGCATGCCAAAAGCTTAGATGGGCAGAAAGCTAGGACTCTTGGGCCAAATATTTAGCCACATTGTGAAGGTGGTGGAAAAATTCTTGAAGGAAATGAGAAGAATTATTCCACTGCACACATGTAGGATAAGTAATGAAACAGGTTTATTGCTGATATGTAGAAAGTTTGAGTGGTCTGAATAGAAGAGCAAACCAGTCAGAACATTCTCTTAAGCCAAAGCCTAATCCAGAGCAAGAGTCAGAATCTAATCCACACACTTCAGTTCCATGATGACTGAGAGAGGTGAGGAAGCTGCAAAAGAAAAGCTGGATGCTGGCAGAGGTTGGTTCATGAGTTTTAAGGAAAGATGCCATCTCCATAACTTGAGAGTGCAAGGTGAAGTAGCAAGTGTGGACTTCTTACAAGGACAAGCTTCAGCAGGCTGTCCAGAGGATCTAGTTAAGCTCACTCATAAAGTGCATACACTAAACAACAGATCTTCAGTGCAGACTGTTCCAGAGATTGCCAGACATGAGGCCTCAGAGCCACACAATGTATTCCTGTCATCATTCATGGCTTCCCATAGCCCAGGATCCTCCAGGTACATCAGATCCCCAGGTGCATCCCCTCCACATACCTCGTTCTTCATCAACTTGGGAGTGACATTCTCTTTGAAGTTGGTCTGTCTTACCATCTACTCCCAACTTGCTTGAAACTGAAGTCTCAAACCAGTCAAAACTTCCTCTTCTTCTCTGTTATATTAAACTTTCCTCCATAAGCAGAAGCTCACACACACTCAGCTCAAAGGGGATCGGGTGAGAGGGGAGACTCAGAAGTGCTTCCCAGGCCTTGTTTAACTGGAACAAATGCCAGCTGTCCTGTGTGTATATCTTGGCTATCTTAATAAAGTGCATGGGGTATCCACACAGAGTAGCAATGACAGGGAAAGAGCTTGCTAATTTCTGATTCTCTTATCAAGGGAGTGGAAAAACTAATAATCATTTGAGAGTGTTCCAGTTGCTTCACATATGTAAGCAGGTACCTCAGATGCAAAGCTAGGATTAAAAAATACTGGAATAGAGGAAAACCAGGATTGAGTATTAAACTGGAATGCCCCAATTCTATTGGGTCTATCATCATGACCTGAATCTGTTTGAATTTGCTGATTTCTCTGCTGTGTCCATTGTTAAGTAGTTTGAAACTAGCCCATCAGAAAAACTCTTAGAAATCATAAGCAGTTTTCCATCTTTAGAGACTTGAGGGTGAATGGGAAGATAGCCAAATTATGCAAAATTTCAGACAATTGTAATGGGTAAGTTCAACAGATTGAATGTACAACATAACAATAACAGTTAACAATGTATTAATTCTTGGAAATTGCTAAAAATTGGCTTTATGTGTTCTCACCACAAAGGATAAGTGTATGATGTAATGCATGTGTTAGTTAGCTTGATTCACCCATTCCACAATGTAAACATTTTTCAAAACAACACGCTGTACACAGTAAATGTACACAGTTTTTGTCAATTAAAATAAATTAATTTTAAAAAGAAAACAATGCAGATTTTGTTTCAATTTTAGGTACTGGAGAAATCACCAAATGGGTGTGAAAATATATATTGTTGAGTGTGATTAAGTTGAAGCTGTGCTTTTGAGGTTGCTGATCTCTTTGCTAACAAAGGTGTGTTTGAACAAGAAGGAAATTGGTTAATGCTTGAGTTGTTACTGATCCATGCTTGAGTAAGGCATGTTTTTGAGAAGATGAGTGTGTGTTTGAGAGTCGCTTGCCAAGAATGGGAAGCAAGCGAAAGGACTACTTTGGGAAAGAGTCTTCCTCTGAGATCATCAGCATTGCTTGTGGACCCTGGTAACATTGTGGTATAGAGTAGGGAAGGGATCATTTTCTCCACTTTTACCCACCTACCAGGTGACCATGGGAAAGAAGAGAGAAGGCTACTTTGGAACTGGCCCCCTTCTCTGGGGGGGCATCTTTTACTGTGATGGTGGTGAAGTCAGGACAGAGGACATCAACCAAGAGAAGGTAGTTATGAACAGTTTAGTGTCTACAGTAGATATGTTGGTTTGTGAGCACATTTGAATCTCCTCTTTTGGAACTCACAGCAATGCCTGATGATTTTTATATTGATTAATGACTCATGTGGATGCAAGTGACAGAAATGGAACTCCAATTGGCTTAGCCAAAAGCTAATTTGTTAGCCCTTGAAACAGGGAGTTCAGGAACAGTTATGGCTTCAGGTATGACTTGATCTGGGGGAAAATTGTCAAATTTCTCTTTTTCTCAAAACATTAAAAGTAAATAAGGGAGATTAAGACAGTGATTATCTGTAGATAAAAATCATTAAATGAAAGAAAGATGAAGAAATTTACAATGGAGATATCAGACTATTATCACCACCCCTGATCAATTTTAGCATTCAGCGTAATAGGGGACAACCATTGTGAGATTCCTATGAAACATTCTTGTGGAAATGTTAAAGCTGGGTCTACTCAAGTCTTCCCTTAGTTTGGAATTCCTCTGAAGTAGAGTTAAGATGAGGATTCAAGTACATGCAATGTATTTTGAAAATCTCTTCAGAAAGTGCTGGTAGGGGAGTGAGACAGAGAAGGGAAAGCAGTCAGTAAGGGATGAGCTATCAGGAAAGTTACCACTGTGGATGCTTAGAGCTTAATTCAGTTCAGACATTCTGGTAGCCAGCATAAGTTATGCCCCACAGAGTCCCTCCACCCAAGGGATGGGGCAACTGGAGTATTTATATAACAATTCTGAAAGGTCATTGGCTAAGAGCTGTTTCTGATGAAGGAGGGTTGAATCCATAGCATTTCTGGCCAGGAGACCCTGGTAGTCATGAAAATCTTCAGGTAAAGAAATGCACACATGACTGGTTAACAGTGGGTTGTTGTGAGCTCAAATGGTACTGGCAAGAAGACAGGTGTGGGGCCCATACAATGTCTTCTAGGGCTCACTGTTATCTACTGGAAATACAAGGGGTTGGGGAACAAATGAAATGACATCACAGGGGCATTACCCAATGATGAAGGGGTCAATTCTCCAAGAATATATAGCAGTTCTTAATATGCATGCAACTAACAATAGAAGGTCAAAATATATCAGGCAAAAACTGGTATAACTACAAGGAAAAATAAACAAAGCCATTGTTATAGTTAGAGACTCCAAAAGTCCTCTCTAAGTAACGTATAGAATCAGTAGACAGTAAATAACTCCTCAACAATATGATGATGATGATGATAAAATCAACATCATCAATCAGCTGGATATAATTGATATATCTAGACTACTTCACCCAACAACAACAGAATACATATTCTTCTTAAGCTCACATGCAATAAGCTAGGTGACATTCTGGGCCACAAGACACACCTTAACATTTAAAAGTACATAGAATATATGCTCTTGTACTGTAGTAGAATTAATCTAGCAAACAATAACAGGAAGATAGCTGGAAAATTTCAAAATACTTAGAGATTAAACAACATGCTTCTAAATAACACATGGATTGAAGAGAAAATCTTACAGTAAACTTTAAAATATTTTTGCTAAATGAAACTTAAAATGCAACTTACCAAAATGGGTGGGATGCAGCAAAAGTTCTGCTTAGAGGAAAATTTATAGCACTGAATGTACATATCACAAAAAGGAAAGATCTATAAACAATAATCTAAGTTTATATCTCAGGAAACTAGAAAAAGAAGAGGAAACAAATTCAAAGTAAGAAAAGAAAGAGATCAATGAAACTGAAAACCATAAATCATTAGAGAAAAAAAATTAAACTAAATAACAAGAAGTAAACAAATTCAGAATACAGAGCAATATCTATGACTTGTTTTTGCAATGACACAATACCATAAAGAAAAGGGGGAATGCTTTAGATAAAAGATAACTAAGAGGCATATCAAACTAACATAGTTGTGTACACTCCAGACCCAACTTAGAGCAAGTCAACCATGAAGGACTTTTTTGGACAATCAGAACAATTTGATTCTAAACTCAGTAGTAGATGATAAGTTTGTCAGTTTGTTCTTGTGACATAGTATTGAGGTTTTGTGAGGGAAATATCCATGTTATTTAGAGATGACTACTCAAGTGTTGTAGGGGTGAAATAACACAGTGACTGGGATTTCTTTTTAAATTGTTCAGCATTAATTTTAAATAAAAACAGGGTCTGGCCCTTCCTTACTTCACCTTACTCACTCTGCCTTAAATCTGGACCTATTAGATCTTGCTTTTATTTAACATTTAAATTTAAATAATATTTAAAATGAAAAAATGTTTTGCATTAATTTTGAGCTTTTTAAAAAAAATAGACAGGGTTTCGCTTTGTTGCCCAGGCTAAAGTGCAAAGGTGCCAACATATCTCACTACAGCCTCAAACTCATGGGCTGAAGCAGTCCTCCTTCCTCAGTCTCCCGGGTAGCTGTGACTACAGGCACACACCACTACACTTGGTTATTTTTGGTAATTTTATGTAGAGACAGGTTCTCACTATGTTGTCAAGGTTGGTCCTGAACTTCTGGTCTCAAGCGATTCCCCCTGCCTCAGCCTCCTGAAACACTGGGATTATAAGCATGAGCGACTGCAGCCAGTCCTAGTTTTGACTTTCTAAAAACATTGCATTGAAATACAACTTATCTTGATTACTGAGTTTTTTGCCGCTCCTTAATTCTGTTTTATAAGTGAATGCCTCATTTGCCTTACCCTGGTCTTGGCAGTATATCTAAGCCAAGTCACCTTATTCATTTCACTCTAACCTTGGACAACGAGAACTGGCCACTGTTTTCCAGGTGGTAAACCACTGTAGGTTTCACCACCAGCCCCTCTCACTGCACCCTCGTCCACCCTCCAATGAGCCACAGTAGAAGACACAGCCCAAATGTAGGATGTGGTAACTTGTGGTTATTTAGGGGTCTTGCCAAGGGGGAACACACAACTTAACATCCCTGTTGTGATTGTCCACATATTCTGAGGCTGCCTTGAGTTTTGTTAGTGTTTTTAAAGCAGCTTTAACATTCCCACAGCCATTCCAAGTGCTTGTCTCCACTGTGTACTCTTCACGTTCTCGCTTTTACCTCCTTTTAATCTGATGGAAGCCCCCTTCTCAACACCACCACCACCACTCCACCCTGCAGATGGGTGCCTCATAGATTCTCTGGAAGCATTTTTCTGATTCACTTCCAGCAGGGACATGACATGCATCTTTTTCTCACTATGCATAACCTTGATGTTCCCTAGCTCTTTTTTTTTTCTCTTTTTTTTTTTATTGTGATATTGAGGGGTACATTTAAGGGTTAGGTACACAAATATGTCTCATTCAGGCACCCTTGTTTGTAAGAAGTGTCCCCCCATCCCCAGACAGGAATTTACTGCCATTAATTGCTTCCCCTATCCCTCCCACCCCCCCATCGTTTCCCACCACTGTCAGTCATTTTCTTGTGGTAATACGTTGGGTGATCAAGGTCTACTATGTGAGTGAGAACATGTGATACTCAGCTTTTTGTTTCTGTGAGAGGTCACTCGGTATTATAGACTCTAGTTCCATCCAGGTTGCTGCGAAATTCATGATTTCGTTCTTTCCCTCCTTCGGTCGGAGAGCAGACGACAAGCTGGCCCCACAGCCCCTTAGCTGCTTAGAAAGCTGGCGTGGGCAGGAAAGAGGACGCGGGGCACAGGTGGGCCTGGCTGCCTCGCCCGACGCTTCCCTGCGCAAACCTCTCCCCTGTGCCCCCGTCGCGGCCGCCCCGCCGTCTCAGCACCCACGAATTCCCGGCGCAGGCGAGCACTCCCCCGGAGAGGCGTGGCCTTGGGGGCTCACAGTCGGACGCCGGGATTCTCCCGCCTGGGCTAAACGAGCGGGACGGACGCTCCCCGAGGAGTGGAGGGGCCGCCCGGGGCTGGGGCTCTCGGGGAGAGGCCTGGAGAGGCCGCCGTGGCGCAGGCCGGCGGGCGCCCGCGCGAGGGCCCTGGTCTGGAGACTTCCCTCCCGAGCCTCGCAAGTCCGGGCCGGGTGTCGCTCCCGCGTGGCTCCCGGGGGGCCTTCTTCTCAGAGTTGGCACCGCTCCATTGCCAGCTCCCGTGTGACCCTCCCAGGACCGGTGAGCGGCCCCAGGGACATCGTATTTCCAGCCCCGGCCCTCGCTCCCAGGAGTTCCGTGAAGCCGACGGCCGTGTTGGAAGGGTGGCAGGACGGAGGCTTCGAGGGCTTGGGAACTCTCGCTCTGCCATTTACTAAGAGGGCTGGGCACTCGGTCCCCTTGAGCTTCCATTGTTTTCAGTGGCAGAATGGGTGAATGTTATCCCACTCTACTAAAGAAGCCCTGGAGCAAAATGAGACACTGTGTGGAAAAGGGCTTTATAGACTGCAGGGTGCTAGTTACAAAGAAGACACCATTATGTAGATGAAGCTTGAGCGAAGGAAGTATGATACTGGCCGCTCTACGTACAGCGGGCGTCTTGGCCCGTTTACCATAGACCAGATGGCTTCTAAACAACAGAAGTTTATTTCTCACCATTCTGGAGCCTGGGAAGTCCAAGATCAAGGCCTGTTCTTCGTGTTTGGTGCCTTCTGTGTGCCCTCACCTAGTGGAAGGGGTGACTGAGCTATCGTAGGTCTTTTTTGTTTTATAAGCACACTAGTTCCCTTCATGAGGGCTCTACTTACTTCACCAAGGATCCACTTAATACTAGGACATTGGGGATTAGGTTTAAGCATATGAATTTTGGGGAGAACACAAACATTCAGACCATAGCAGGAAGTCACTGTACTTATAGTATAGACTTTTAGAATACTAGCTCTCTCATCTCAGAGCAAGGTTGTAAAAAAACGAGTAAAATAATAATAATAAACAACAATAAAGTAATAATAATTATTCAATGTTTTGTGAGTATTATATTTACTCACTGCATGTCAGGAATCGGGTTAAACACTTGGCATGCATTATCTTGTTTAAAACTCATAACAACCATATAAAGTAGATGCTGTTATTATGTTCACTTCACGCAAGAGGACACTGAGGTTGAGAGGGTCATGTGACCTACCCAAGGTCCTATGACTGGTGCGCCAGTATTCAAATGAGGTCTATCTGACTTTGCGTCCCAGCTGTAAACTGGATCACTAAACTGTCAAATAGCAGAAGGTCTAGTTTGAAGTGCCTTGGAAAGAACCTTTACTAAAGGCAAGCGGTCCTGTGTCTGAATCTTGCTACCTGTAAAATGGTGATACAGTTGGTTTTTGAAAAAATTAGAAGGAATGATAATTTCCAAGGGCACTCTGGGAAGATATGTGATGTGAGGGGGGTGGAGTGGCTCAAAGGCCAGCCAGATGACAATCTATGTCTCTTTATGTCTCTTACTTTCATTAACACACTGCTTCTGCGTGTGTGTGTGTGTGTGTGTGCGCGCGTGCGTGTGTGCGTGAATCCTCTAAGGCCTAGGGGTGATTTCATTCTTCAAGGAGGACTTGTACTGCTTCCAGCCAAATGTCTCAGAGCCCTTCTCTACATAGGGTATTTTCAACCATGCAGGTGGTGAAAATTCAAACTTCAAGCTCACAGAATGACAAATACAAGGTTATGAATTTTCCAGAAAGTACTCTTTTCACCACTCAAAACCCAAATGCTGTCATTCATGTTTCCTTGTCATCTACCTTTCCCAATACACCATTTTCCCCTTTAATCTATGCTATGACTTTAGAAGTCCCAGCTTTTGATGGGAGTCTCACTTCTACTTCCCCCGCTGGCACAGACCCTGCAGAGTTGTTGAAAAACAAGGCCACCAGCATCATTCAACACCTTCAGGACAACCCGACTTCAACACCTGCTTCCCGTTCTAGTTTCTATCTCCCTCTTCATTTTTGGGGCCTTGGGATTCCCTTTACTTTTTTGTGTGTTGCATTTTCTAGCATTTCTAAGGATTTTGCGTAGGAGTATTTTCCAGAATATATAGCCCGCCATGTTGGAAGAAACCGAACCCCCGTTGATATTTTTACACAAGTAAGATCTAGTAAAATTAGCATGAGAAGATGATAAGAAAAAAGAACCTGCCACTTGAATGTGTCGGTGACCCTACCCTTCAAATTGGAAGTCAGGACATAAAGCGACAAGTTTTTCATGAGTTCAAGGGATGGGACTTTAAGATAAAAGCTGGTCCAAGAGAGCCATTGCATGGGGGAGAGAGATTACTTTGCCAGGTCTGTGGCTCGCCATGATCCCTCATTGATGAGGACATGTTTTCAGAGGCCAGGGATAGAGTCAGCCCTGCCTGCCTGAGCCACTCCTGGTCATCCAGCCTCCAAAGAGGACAGTGCAGGCCAGACAAGTATCCTGATCTCTTTGTCCTAAGGAAGATCTATCTCTGCACTGGCCCTGAGCATCTCAAAGGGTAGACTCTGTGAAATATGATGGGTTGAATTGAATGGCTAAATTTTCTGCCACTCTATTTTGTTAAAACAGGTCAAGAAAGGACTCAGAGAAATCGGCTCTTGCCATAGGACACATGAATGGAACGCTTGAGTCAAACATCCAGCTATTTGGTCATAGTGGTAGATAAACACCAGAGATGGCCGGGTTTGGTGGCTCAGTCTGTAATCCCAGCACTTTGGGAGGCCGAGGAGAGTGGATTGCCTGAGCTCGCGGGCTCGAGACCCGCCTGGGCAACTTGGCGAGACCTCATCTCTACAATAAATAAAAAATTAGCCGGGTGTGGTAGCACACACCTGTGGTTCTGGCTACTTGGAAGGCTGAGACAGAAGGATCGCCGGAACCCAGCAGGTCGAGGCTGCGGTGGCCGGGAGCGGCCACTGCCCTCCAGCCTGGGCGACAGAGTGAGACTTCAACTCAAAACAAAAAACAAAAAACAAAAAAACACGATAGTTTCTGCTGAACATAAGAAGCAAATGTTCTTGTTGACCCCACGTATATTCCTAAGTTGATTGGCTGACTCTGGGAGCTTGGGGGTGGTAGTGGTGGTGGCGAGGGGTATGGTAATGAGGGCGAGGTGCTGTCTTTGCTGGCGGTTCTCCCTGCTCCTCGGACGGATGGCTGAGCTGCAATTGCTCTCTCTTCTCTGGCGCATAGCCACACATGACGCTCCCTTGTCTCAGCGAATCCCACTGCATTTTCACCTTTGTTATTAAATCAGGAGCACATGACCATGCTTACTGTACATGAACCAGCTTATCCATGGGTGTTCTTCGGTTGAGTGAGAAGAGATGCCCCCACGAAGTGAATTAGCCTTTGGTGAGCAGGACTGGGGCACTTGCCATGTCAGACACACCCCAACCGCTGAGAACAAATCTGTATTTATCCGAGAGATGGGACACCTTGGGCCTCAAAAGAGCAGCACTCTCAGAGTTTACTTCTTTCTCTCATTCCCTTTGGGGCTACCCAGGCTTTTAGCCATCACAGAAGCCACTTTGTACTTTGAATCCACAGTTCTTTGATTAATTTTGAGACTGCAAGGGTTTTTGTTTCCTCCCATTCTTAAATGCAAAGCCCAGAAAGGGCTGGGGACATGCTCACTTGTGAGAGAGTCTCCACTTCCTAGGGCAGTTTCTTTCCCTGAGTCCTCAGTGCCTCCCAGAAGATGACAACAGAAGTTGTGGACTAGATAGGCAGCTGGGAACTATTCCCCTCCAAAGTGGTGGGAAGAGTGGCTCTGGGGGCCTGCTTGGCTGACAGACTTGGTATCAGTACTCACTGAGTAGAGGGACCTCACTCTGGACTCTGTCTGTAAATCTCCAGGCTAACAGATGCCATGTCTTATGGGGAGTTTAAAGAAACAAGCGCTTGCCTTTGATTTTCTTCATGGGATCAAATCAATCAGGCTACTTGTAAGGAGAAGACCGTGTATTTTACAGCATGTAATCCTCCAGCTCTTGCTTATCCTTGTTTGTTAAAAAATTAAAGTAAAGTTTTTATTTTGGGGGGATTATTTTAGAAATGTGTCTTCTGTATTTCAATAGCTGTAGGGGGAACAAAGAGTTTTGGGCTCCATGGTTGCATTGTATAGTGGTGAAGAAGTCTGGGCACATTGTACTTGACAGGTGATTTTTTTGTCGTCCCCCTCCACCTCTTCTGAGTCTCCGGTGTCCATTAGATCAATACTCTTGCTCTTCTTTTAAAGGCTGTCATAACAACAAGGCCCATCCCTGTAGGTGTCACGAGTCCTTCATGTTAACTCTCCTTAGACAAGCAATCTCAAAAGCAGTTCTTTGAACTTGAGTCAGAGAAATCTGTACCCCTTGGAAAGTATGAAATGCAAACCATCTATCTCAGTCTTTGGGCCCATTATGATATTGGGAGTTCCTTATTCTCTTTTAAAAATTGTAAAAAATTATTTTGTTTTTAACTGACACATGATAATCGTATGCAGTTATAGGGACAGGGTGATGTTTCAATACATGTATACATTGTTTCATGATAAAATCATGGCATTTAGCATATTCACAATCTCAAAGAGTCATCAGTTCTTTGCGGTAGAACATTCAGAATCCTCTCTTCTAGTTATTTTAAAATATACACCCCAGTGTTGCTTGCTACAGTCACTCTTTTGTGCTATGGAACACCAGAACTATTCTTCCTATCTAACCATAACTTTTTACCCACTGACCAACCTCTACCCATCCTCCCCTCCTCCTTCACAAGCCTCTGGTAACCACCATTCTACTTTCTACTCCTGTGAAATCAACTTTTTTTTTAGACCCAACATAAGAGTGAGGTCTTGTGATGCTTGTCTTTCTGGGCCTGGTTCATTTCACTTAACATAATGTCATCCAGGTTCATCCAGGTTGCTCTAAATGACAAGGTTTCATTCTTTTTCTGGCCGAATAGTATTCCATTATATATTTATCACATTTTATTTATCTGTTCATCCATTGATGGACACTTAGATTGACTTCATATATTGGCTAATGAGATAGTGCTGCAATAAACATGGGAGTGCAGATGTCTCCTCAACATATTGGTTTCGTTGCCTTTGGATAAATACCCAGTCGCGAAATTACTGGATTATGTGGTAGCTCTATTTTAATTTTCTTAAGGAAACTTCTTCCTGTTTTCCATAATGGCTTTGCTAATTTACGTTCCCATCAACAATGTATAGGGAGGACCTCTGCGTCTTTATCTCTCTCTGGGAAGAGGGAATTCTCAATTTTAGAGGAAGCTCTGTCGTGAATATCTGGCAGTTTTGCCTTTTCAGCATCCGAACCCCAAAGACTCATTGGAGGCAGGGCTTGCCTCTTACCTCAATGCAGAAACAGATCAGAGAGTTCCTTTCTCAACAACCTGGCCACTGGTGTGTAAGGATGAATGCAAGTGCCCCGGACTTTGAATCTGAAGCAAGTGATGCTGAGGGATATAGGGTAAATTAAGGATTAATTCTGGCAGTAGCAGCAATATTAAGAGTTGCTGAAAGGCAGGGATTTCGGGGAAGCTGCAGTGACATGCAGACCCTTCTGTGGCATGACCTTGGCTGTTTGCAGCACCCGCACTTTCCTGGTACCGGCTCACCGACCAAGCCTGGTGGCATTCTCATCAACTTTGCGAGTTACCAGTCTCCTTCCAACGCATTCCCTTTCTGTTCAGGTGAACCAGAAGTAATTCCTGTTGTTTGCAACCACAAACAACAGATCCTGACTAGCCCCGCCTCCTTAAAGCTGTTTCAGTGGCCGGGTATTGAGGAGTGAGCTCATGGCCTCTAATTAAGAAGAAGTGAGAGCAGGAGAGCTTCATGACTGAAGCTGGAAGGACTGTTACCTCCGCAGCTGCTGGCAGTGGGGAACAGGAAGGGAGGACATTTAAAGCCAGCAGGAGATGGTGGTCTATGTTAAACCTCCCAGGTGACTTTGCTATGGCTCCCACACCCCCAACTTCAAAGCAGGTACTGACAGGCATCCTGTGGGTTTATTTTTCCAGGTCTGTCCTCCTTTTCTCTCTCTGGCTCTCCTTTCCAGCCAAAAGTCAGGCCTCACAGCTGGATGAAGTAAAATGGCTGCATTGGGAGGCCTTAAAATGAGCGTGGCTCAATACGTCTTAAAGTTGGGGCCATTCCCTAGGTAGAGAATGGAGGTTTTCTCACTTTCTCTTCTGCAGCTGCTGGGGATAAAGTCAGGAGCTGTAGCTCCAAGGGCTGCCCGCGCCAGGCCCAGCTCTCCCCACACCCCCCAGATCCACCCACGGCTCCATTCATCATGAACCGCCATGCAAGACAACCCACTCCGTCAGTGGTACATCATCACGTGGCTTTCCATTTCTCTTAATCACCTTATTCCTTTGCTCTTCTAAAGTTGAGGATAAATTATTTAACAAGTCTCGAGGGGCTGACTTTATGAGAACTTAAAGCCAGTGCCCATCTGCTATGGGTTAGGGTGAGCCAAACGCTGAAAGTTAATCCTTCTTGTTCCACTCTGGAAAACACCCAGCCGCGCACACACACGTGTGCACACGTGAGCAGACGCGGACCCACACACCCGACACCAGCGCCGCCTACACCACATGGCCCAAGCAGTAAAACATCAAGGCTTGCGTCACCCCGCTCAGGCCAATAAAAACTTAACTTTGCGCCCCCATGTCGTAGAGTTTGTGCTTGCAAAGTATCTCCCGTGCGCCTGGCTCTGTGAGTGAACCATGGTCAACCCTTTCAGATGAGGGAATAGGTAATTAAACATTATATAGACCTATATCCTTCTGACATGTGCGTTGAACGGGTGGAATACCCGAGATGGAAGGGAATGTATCTGATACACGCACACACATCATAGAGTATAATTTTATAATTTATTAATTTCATCACATTTACTTGGGTTTAGGGGGCAGAGATCAGCTAATGCAATAGTTTCAATCTTTCACAGAAGTGGGTTTGAAACCTGATTCTTCCACACTTTTACTGGAGGACTTTTCTGTCAAATGGGGATTAGAAGTAGTATTTACCTTACAGTATCATTGTGCCAACTAAATGATATATCAAATGAAGTCTTATCACAGAGACTGGCGGACAACCAATGCTATTATTGGCTAGGAAAGTGGTAGCCATATTTAGTGTCATTATTATTATTCGCCTCTGAATGGGTGAATTGAAGGAGTTTGTCAATAAAATTGCACTTACGAATTAGTAACGAATTTACTCATCCTGACTTTTGGTATTGAGAAACATTATCATCCCATGAGAGCTTCTCATCTGAGACATCAGTTGTTATAATTTCAGTAAAAGGTAAAGTCCACTTCTAATTACATTTAACAGAAGCAGTCTTATTGTTAATGAGGAATAAATGTCAGAATTTTAAAAAAGATTTTTGATATAACTGTATATGTAAAACTTGCCTTTTGCTATTTCTTCATTTTTCAGAAGAGGAAATGCAGCCCAGAGAGAGAACCTTGCCTCAGGCCACAAAGCAGAAACAAAAACCCAGGTCTCTAACCATGAGGTGGTCTACTTCAGTCTACTTTAGCTTATATCTGACTATGGCCCACAGTCTGCTTCCAGACTACGGGTCGGTATATTCTGTAGGTCATGTCCTAAAAATCAGAACCGTGGAAACCTATTGGGTTATGTGTCTAGCAACTCACCCCATTCTACCCCCCACCTTTTATGGAAACTGCTCCCCACCATCTCCCTCACCCCCATGGTTCCTGGTAGCCATGATTGTAAGATATAAATCAATCCTTGGCCACAGATCCAGAAATAGTCAGCTGGTCCTGGCTGAGCCAATAGGAATATCTCTTCTTAGGAATATGCGAGGAAGTGGAGAGAGTGAGCTAGTCTTCTCCACGTGGATAAACGCTATTATTGGTTATATTTTCAGTGGTGTTGTTAGGGAAGCAGAGGAAGCCAGGGTGTGAAAGAGAGAAGGAACAGACCCATTATGAAGAGGAACTAAAGGAGTCAGATTTCTATGGCTTGTGTCCCCCAGATTCTAGTTTATTTTGAGATCTACTGCATGCTTGTCCTTCCGCTTTGGGAAGCTTTGTTGAATGAATTCTTTCCTGGTTTAAGCTAGTGTGAGTCACTTCTCAACACCCTGCATACCCACACGGGTAACACTCCAGGAGGCTGGAACATTAAGGAATCCACACGAGATAGCCCATGAGAACATTACCCCTGTGGAGAGATTTTCTCATTGTCAGTGATGGTGCTTCCATTGCTCAAGATCTCTTGAAGCTGTGGCGTGCCTCTGGCCGTGGTCTCCGAAGCTGCCAGGTCTACAGTTGTCCATCAGCCCCCTCAACTGCTGTGATATTTCCCTTGCAGAATGTCTCAGGATTTCGGCCAGGTCCCAAAAGCCCTCTGCGCTCTCTTTTCCACTTCTACCTCCATGGCCTTGGAGGCACCTTGAACTTCCACAAAACTTGCATCTTACCATCCAGTAGAATGCACTTTGCTTCCCACTGGCAGCTATAGCATCAGCACTCGTGTATCTCCTCTCACTCATCTGGGATCAAAACTCTTCCCCAGAACACAAGATGAATGGCTGAGAGAGGGCACAGAACACTCTCAAATCAGGAGCTCCAGGAGGAGGGAGTGGGTAGGGGTTGGGAGGCACATTTCCTGCTGAGAGTGGGTCAGTCTGCACTGGAGAGTCTGCCTAGCTGTAGAGCTTACTCAGAGTTCTGGGAAAATATATCTTAACAATTGCTAACCTGGGTTCTTACATGTAAATATGTAAATAAATGAATATGTAGAAAGGTGTTAAAGGCCATTGCCTTGCTAAGCTATGGCCAGGCCATGTTTTCTTATATTACTATTATTATTATTATTATTATTATAAAGATGTGGAGTACAATTCAGGGTTAGGTATACAAACGTTGATTATGCAGGTACCCTTGTTGATGAGGTTTGCCCCTCCCTCCCCTAGCAGTTTCCCTCAACTGCCAATCCCACCCCGTCCGCTGACAGTTTCCCACTACTGCCAAACCCTTTCTTATAGTATTTCTTAAGATTTGGCCTCCTTCCCTCCCTGGGGGAAGTGAGTCTCCTCTTTTTTTCTGTCTCTACAATTTACTTTTAAATAAACTATATTTTCCAACCTAAAAAAAGAAAGATTTTAAGAAAAAAACACCTATTTCAGAAGCAAATATTTTAACAAATCAGCTCTGTGCAACATGGGGGTGGGGGGTGGGTACATATGTATCTGCAGTTCAACACGTGTTTACTTGTGCAGGAGCTAAGAAAGTTTCTTCAAAACTATAAGGAGTATTTGGACATATTCACTCAGCAAATATTTCTTCATCACCTACTATGTGCTCTATAGCTATGCACAAAATGAATAACCTTCCTGCCATTGTGAAACTTCTGTCTCAGGCATGAATGTGCTGATGGAAATTCTAGCAGTGGCGAATGGTAATAAAAGTTCTGTCTATTCAACGCTCTTTACTCCAAAGTGTTGTGCTAATTTGGCTTTTATACAGTATTTCATACGTTCTATCAAAGACATATAAGTGTCTTTATTCTATCTTCAGTGCCTGACCCATAGTTGTTCTCAGTAAGTATTTGTTGATTAAATAAATAAATGCACCCACGACAAATTCTGTAAGTTTGGCATTATGATGCCCATCCGACAGATGGTAAATTGAGGATCAGAGAGGCTAGGTAATTTGGAACCAACAAGAAGAGCCAAGATTCAAACCCAGATTGTTTTCTTTCGAGTACATCAAGTTATTGCTTTTGCATGCATCAGTTGGACTAAGGTTTTTTTTGGGGGGGGGTTGTTTGTTGTTTTTTTTTGTTTTTTTTGTTTTTTGTTTTTAGCTCAAATCACTCTTTTTAAAAGCTGGACCTGTAGGGAATGAACTGTAGTACTTCAGTCCCTGGTATAGCATTCTGTACTAACAGGAGGATGTGATCTCTGATAAAAGTGTCAACTTTACGTTACTTGCATGTCTCAGGCTTCATAGCCCAGCCAGGAGCTGCCAGTGAGCGACGGTTAACGTTAATAACTCAAAGTCCCTGTCTGCGGGCTCTTCAGCCTCTCTTTCCTTAAATAAAGCCAAACACCACTCCACTTACCCAACCTCTGCCATCCACACACACACAAATACTTTTTGAAGTTTTCAAGGATCTGCCTACATCGATGTCAGACCCACCTGTGAGTCGGTCAACAGCCACCACGAGAAAGCCACAGCTTTTATCTTCTGCTGCAGCTTTGCTTTGTCAACTTCTACCGAGCAACAAGCAGTTGGGGCCGTTGCACTGCTGCTCCTGCTAACGACTCCTTTTGGAGAAACAAGGATGGGGCGTCTCAGATGATTTCTGTGAAGAGCCCAGGAAAACGGCCCCATCGCCTCTGAAGTAGCACTCTTGTGTCCTGAGTGTTCCCACAGCTCTCCTTCACGTCAAGCCAAAGTGCCCCCTCTCTAAATGCACACATCCAGGGACAGGAAGCCTGGGGGAGTGCAGAGATTCTGCACAAGTTCAGATAGCAGAGGATGGGGAATCATGGCTTCCCATGAGCTCTGGAAACCTTTGAGTCGCTGATCTGTTCAACTTGAAACGATTAAGAACTTTGATTTTGCTACATGATTATACTCTTGGATTCTCATCCTGACCAATATTAGCAGCAACCAGAGCTTAAACACGTACTCCAAACACATGCGTAAGGATTCCTTACAATTGAGGAAAATTCAGCTCATCAGCACTGTGTGTGTGTGTGTGTGTGAGAGAGCAAGCGAGAGAGAGAGAGAGACAGAGAGAGAGACAGAGAGAGAATGGAAAATACCCATGTTATTGTATTTTATTTATTTATTTTTGTTTGTTTGTTTTTGAGTTGGAGTCTCACTCAGTCGCCCACACTGGAGTGCAGTGGCCGCTCCCGGCCACCGCAGCCTCAACCTGCTGGGCTCCGGCGATCCTTCCGCCTCAGCCTTCTGAGTTGCTGGAACTACCACGCCCGGCTAATTTTTTTGATTTATTGTGGAGATGAGGTCTCACCAAGTTGCCCAGGCGGGTCTCGAACCCGTGGGCTCAGGCAATCCACTCACCTCGGCCTCCCAAAGCGTGGGATTACAGGCTGAGCCACTGAGCCTGGCATTATTGTATTTTAACCATGTGGTAGGCACAGCCCATGAAGCACCCGTGTTCTGAAAAATACTAGAAAGTGACAGAGCCCCAGAGTCATTCAGGTGACTGGCAAGTGTTATTTACGTCTCAAAATCTGTGCAACGTGATTCCTCTGAAGCTCAGACCCTCCTTTGAAACATAAATCAAGTAGACTTGAAATTCTGTTGGTCCTCATCCAGTTGTAGACCTCTGAGACTCCCACGGACATTGGTCGTCCAGGGCAGAGAAAGGTTGGGGGTAAAAGAGAACGCTTCAGGGAGGGAAATGCCAAGAGAAGAGGTTTATTAGGTGGTAAGAAGTTTGTAATACAGCTCAGAACCTCGCTGTGGTCCATGTCTACAAGGGTGGCACTGTAATTAGAGGGAATTTTACAGGGAACATTCCCAGCCAGGAATAATATGATTTTAGTCTTTTATCCAAGCTTCTCGAAGCCTATGCACATGAACTTATTGCACTCTACCGACTTCCAGAATGGGTTGTAAGTATCATTGTGTCTTTCAGGCAATAAAAGGAGTGTTACCTCTGGGCTCCCAGAGTTACTCGCCGGCTCAGTGGTCCTCCAAGGGTGGTCCCAGCTCCCCTGGTGGTCTGCAGTGGGCTTCCAGGGGCCTGAGGCCTTGTCTCCAGGAGCAGTCCTGCCTTGTCAATAGCATGGTCTCCACTTATGCTCCAGGAAGAATTTAGAACTTACTAGCTCTTTGCCTTCTGAGCGTTTGCCGGATTTTACAACCATTCTTCTTGTTTCCCTGGGACACTGTTTGTGCCCATCTTATCTCTCATTTTTACAACACTAAATCTTTGACGGTGTTAGATGGCCTGAGTGTTCTCTGGTTCTGACAAGGTAGCCCTTTATTCCAAAGTGTAGATTCTCTTGTTCACGCTGGGTTTTGGCTATTACCATCATAATATAATCTTTATATGATGCTGAATTTCAGACCTTCAACTGGACATGACATTGTTCAGAAGTGTTGGCCCAGAAGTCATCTCCTGTTAGAATAACGTTGTTTTTCTTATTCAAGGGGAAACATTGGTAGTCAAGATATCATCCACACTGTGCTACTTTCTTGCCTAGTATAAGGCCAAAAAAGGAAACCATGAAAAATAGAGGAATTATTTGTAGGTCAAGGTTTGTTATTCAACATCAAGCTTTCCATTCAGTGGAGACACAGGAACAGAACATACACAGGCCCACCCAAACAGTTTATTAATGTGCATATTTTTTTCTTTTGCCATTGGCTCTCATTTCAAAGGGTCTTAAATGGATACACAGAGTCATATATATTTTAAGTAGTAACTGTTTGCAGAATTTTATATTTCAGACTAAAGTTTTATCTATTGGACCATTTTTTTCAATCAAAGAACCCTTAAACCACAGCAATCTGAAATCCCTGGAACACTTTTAACTTTTTTGTTTGTTTGGTTGACAATAAAATTCCACATCTGGGCTGACAAGCCTGGTGCCAAGTTTCGACTTAATGCAGTTTCAAATGGATGAGCTGTTATGCTCAAGCCAGCAGGAGAACTCAGGCTCCTAATGGAAGTGCTTGATGGTCCTTTAGCCTCAACTTGCTGCTATAATGACAGGATAGCTCCGCTGAGGGACCGGTGAACTCAGCTTCCGGCTGTAGAACATCTTTCTAGAGAAGAATAATTGCTTTTTAATTTACTCTTCATCAGTTAGTTATTGAGCAGGCCCCAAATATCTGGCCTTCTCCATTTATATCATCTGTGGCAATAAGTGCTCTCGTAAGCCTAGATGTGAAATCCAGTTAGAAGTGATTTCGTTTATTCAAACTCGTCCTCCTTCCGAGGGCTACTGACCCCATGTTAATCACTCGCTGTTCTCTATCCTCTGCACACCAACAGGACCTCATTCAAAACTGAATGTAAATACCCCGTTAGCACACAGATCCCCAGATGTGGTCAAAGTTTATGATGTCTTACTTATATAACGTCCAAAATATGTTCTCAGTTGGCAGCCTGCTCTGCTTCAACATGAGATGGGGGGGCCCAGGGTCTGTCCCCCTGTGGCTCTGCCTCCCACCTCGTGGCCTCTCTGTATCTACCCAGCACAAGAGAAAGAGCATTGTGAAGCACGTCAGGAGTTATTCAGGCCCAGGAGTGGGTGTCACCTATCATTTCTGTTCACATGTCTTTAGGCAAAAGACCAAACCGAACCACAAGGAATTCTGGGAAATGTAGCCTAGCTCTCTGCCCAGGAGGAATAGGACACAGGATTGATGAAGCATGGTCTGGGCCCTGTCCCCTCTCAGTTCTAACCAATCCCTGAATGTTATAGCATTCTGACCACCCCCCCATGCCACTCCAGAGGTTATCAGGGTCCTCAGCACAGGGCCTGTAATAGAATCATATCTGTACTTAGTACTGATGCTGGTATCTGGGTGAATGAATGACTGAATTTTAGCCAGAAGAGCAATAATGTAGACATATCTTATGAATCTTGGACTTCATTATTGTGAGAACAGAAGTTGCTGTTAAGGTCCTCTTTTGCAAAATTGAAAAAGGATTCTTGTCTTTCCTAATTATAAAAATAATATGTAGTTATTGTAAAAATTCAGAAAAATGCTGAAAATATTTTAAGGAAGGAGCCAAAAATCACCAATAATCCCTTTTCCCAAGATACATAAAGTCTTTTGTTTATACATTCTGATAGATGTCTTATGTGCATATAATTTAAAATTATTTGTATCTGCAAAACAGATCATACTGTGTGGTGTATGATTTTGCTAAATGATATATCCTCTTAAATTCTCATCCTGACCAATATTAGCAAAAAACAGAGCTTAAGCAATACCAAATACACACACACAAATTCCTTAAAATGGAGGAAATTCAGCTCTTTTTCACTTAACACGATTGGTTATAAACATCAATACATCAAAACATGTAAATAAATATAAAACTGCATCATAACTTCTGGCTTTATATTATTTGATTGTATGGACATATGTGAGAAATAATCATACAATACATTTAGCTTAGCTGAACAAGTATAGATGCTCAGCGAGACCTGCAATATGCCTATTTTATTTATCAGTTTACCCCCAGGGCAAACCGAGATGTCTTGTTCGTTAAATACGTTAATAGGAAGTCCTTGTTTTGGACTAGTCTCCTGCACTAGGCCCCAGCAGATCAGACCAATCAAGAATGGAGCCACTCAAACCACATAACCAAACTGAAATATGCTTGCAGTTTAAAAACAAAAACAGCAGCCGGACTCAGTGGCTCAGCCTGTAATTCCAGCACTTTGGGAGGCTGAGGAGAGTGGATTGCCTGAGTCTGCGGGTTCAAGGCCAGCCAGGGCAACTTAGTCAGACCTCGTCTCTACAATAAATAAAAAATTAGCCGGGTGTGGTAGTGAGCACCTGTAGTGCTGGCTACTTGGAAGGCTGAGGCAGAAGAATCTTTGGAACCCAGCAGGTCGACGCTGGGGTGGCCGTGAGCATAAGTTAGCATGAGTGGGCGACAGAGTGAGACCTCAACTCAAAAAAGAAACAAACAAACAAACAAACAAAACCAAGAGATTTGTAGCAGCCAATCAAAATGGGCCATTTTACCTCAGCCCACGTTAAGGGACGCCCCTCTGTCTTGATCCTATAAGAAAAGCATCTTGGAAACATCCAACTCACTTTTTGTTCCTTGTTTCTGCTTTCCTCAGCCCTTTTCTGCCTATTTTATAGCCACCTCTTCCGCTCATCTTATGGGAGCACTTGTTCAGTTTTATAGAGTGAGGTGTCGTCTGATTTTGGAATTGCAGATAAAAGCCCATTATGATCTTTCAATCTGTTGTGACTTTGTCTTATAACATGCTCGTGGTAGGTGCTCAATGGCGCTCTGATTAAGTGGGCTTCTGCAAAATCAGGAGTGCCTCTCAGACTTTGGTGTGTATACAGACCACATGGGAATTTTATTGAACATTGATTACGATTCAGAAAGTCCAGGTGGGCCCTGACATTTTTGAGTTTTAACAAGCTTCCAGCAGATGCTCATGCGGTAGTAATACATTAAGCAGTAAGGATCTAGACCAGTGGTTCTCAACTAGGTGGGAACTTGCCACCCAGGGGACATTTGGCTAAGTCTAGAGATATTTTTGGCTGTTATGACTGAGTGTGTGCGCGCGTGTGTGTGTATGCACCTGTGCGTGAGAGAGAGCGAATGAGAGATGAGAGATACTGGCGTCTGGTGGGTAGAGGCCAGGGATGCTGCCACATTCTAAATGCACAGAACAACCCCCACAACAAAGAGTTATCTGACCTAAAATGTCAGTAGTGCAATTGTCAACAAACTCTGATCTAAACAAGACTTTCTCAGCCAGTGTTTCCCATCTGAACAATAGAACGCAAAGGAATATTTGTGTGACGATTTTCTGGATTTTCCCAAGAAGGACACATCAGTAGTAGTAATCTAAATGTATAGAAGATAGTTAATTCCGACATACAGTGGATGTTTTAGTGAATTTCAGCTTGATGCTTTTCCAGAACACTTATTTAAAGCTGGTTGTGCTACTATATTGTTTCAGGGCTTACGGAAAGTAAAAATCTCATCGCTTTATTTATTTTTTTCTCCCTCTCTCTTCTTCTCTCTCTCCCTGTATCTCTCCTTTCCTCCCTGCTTCCCTCTCCCTCTCTCTCTCTTTCCTTTCCTTCCTTCCTTCTTTCTTCCTTCCTTTCCTGGAACGAGGGATCTGAAATGAGTGTTCGTACTTTGTGAATATTAAAAAAACTCTTTGAGGGCTAAATAAACAACTGATTGGAAAAAGACATAGAAATCTATAGAATGCACAGATAATTTACCTGAGGGATGTTCTGAATAACTTTTTATAAAGATGTGACCCTCATGAACCAGTCTTAATGCAGAGTCGTAGCCAATAAAGCACAGTCCAGCCACCAAATGTACTCAAGGTCCTTACATGAATTCCTTAAAAGTCATGATGGGGATAACAGAACACAACAGTGTTTAAGTGCAAAGAAAACAAGTAAACATTTTGCTTTCTTTATTTTCTCATATATATAGTTGTTCTTTCTCTTCTCTTGAAGCAAACCCCACTCAGATCCTCCACCAGACTTAACGCTCAGGCCTTCTCTATCTCTCCCCAGTTACTCCTAATTCTGTGTCATAAAAGGCCAAAAGAACCATCCTTGCTGAGAAGAATCTTTCTTTCTTCCTTTTTTATTTTATTAGGTAGCAGGTGAAAAAATTCAGAATTCCAAGAAACAGGAATCGTCCAGAAGGGATTTTCAACAAACTCTTTTAGATTGCATTTCTACCCAAGATACTAAAATTTCCCTCTTCTTCTGGTGAGAATACTTTCAAAGTTCCAAACAGATCTGAGTAATCTTCCATTCTAAGAAGAGTCTCAGAGAAGTAGGTCCATTTAAAACTATGCTCTGGCTGGGCTCAGTGGCTCAGCCTGTAATCCCAGCACTTTGGGAGGCAAAGTGAGAGGATTACCTGAGCCCGGGGGTTCGAGACCAGCCCAGGGGTTCGAGACTAGCCCGGGCAACTTGGTGAGACCTGTCTCTACAATAAATCACAAAAATTAGCTGGGTCTGGAGGCTTGTGTCTGTAGTTCTAGCTATTTGGAGGGCTGAGGCAGAAGGATCTCTGGAGTCCAGCAGGTCGAGGCTGCGGTGGCCGTGAGCATGCCACTGCATTCCAGCCTGGGCAACAAGAGTTTGACGCCAACTCAAAAAAAAAAAAAAAAAAAAAAAAAAAAACTCAATGACAAAAAGGCAAATAGCCTAATTTTAAAACTGGCAAAAGATTCAAACAGACACTTCTCTAAATAAGATATAT
>CAUYQG010191320.1:0-12425 GCA_963574415.1 Tarsius wallacei
TGTTCCTTGTCTGGGTTCACTAACTGGTTTTAAAAACTGTTCTGCATAAACATGTGGTGTCAGAGGGTTGCATGTGACCTAAGTGGCAGAACATGTTAATTTAACCTCTATACTGGTGTCACGTGCAAGTGTCCATACTGGGTCAGTGTATGGCATTTGGAGGTGATGCTCTAAAGGTTGGTGCCAGGTGTCGGTGTGTCAAGACCTGAGGGCTCCTTCTAGCCCTTGCACACCCCGAGGCGGTCTTCAGTGTGCAGCTTCTGCCTCTTTCTACCATTTATGTCTAAGACCAAGCCAGCTCCAGAACCAAGCTTTGCCTCTAATGGGTGGGATCACTGGTGTTAAGAAGTGTGATACCCTCAGCTCCAGCAGCTGAGGAACTTTCAAGAGTGGGGAGTTTGGTCAGATGGCCTTTGAGAACCCAGCTGGCTCCAGGATTTTTATGACTTATAGTGTTTTGCAACCAGGTAGACCCACTTTTCAAGGTATAAACCTTGGTTATGTCTCCTGGAGAGTGACCTCTGATTTTAAAAAAAGGTGTTGATTTGGGGCAGGCTTTCTATCTGCTACCTCTCAGCTACCCAGACAGTAAGAAGAAAGGACTGGAGCAGATGGGCCCAGCATCCAATAGCTTTGGCACTTAGGAATTTTCTTAACCTTAATGAGCTTCACTTATTCCATCCATGAGGGGGATGATAATACCTTACGAAGTTGTTGTAAGGATTAGAAGTAATCCTTTATTCAGTGCCAGGCACAAAGAAGGGGAATAAGAAACAGTGGCTGTCCTTGTTATTATTTCTATTTCATTGAAATATTAGACCTGAAGTGAAAGTGTTTTGAAAGTTCATGAATGAAAAGCCATACTCACTGCCTGGCATGTAGTAAGGGCTCAGTAATGGCCCTGTGAGAGAAGCTTGTAGAAGAATGGGTCATATTTATGGGGACTCTGTAATCAAGAACGAGAATGTGTTTTGAGCTGCCTCTGGCTAGTCCAGTACCTAGCGTGGTGCCTGGCACTTGGTTGGTACTCAGTACTCTTTGTGGCGTGACCAGTTTTTTTTTTTTAGAAGAATGATCTGAAACTTACTCTAGAAGATAGCTTGTCTCCCCAACCCAAGGATTTGCATTTTTAAATTAGCTGCTATAACAAATTGTCACATACTTAATGGCTTAAAACATTATGAATTTATATAAAGGGGGACCTCAAAAAACAATTTATTTATTTTAAAAATTGTGTATTTATTCTTACATGTTTAAACTTCAGTCACCTTCAAGTACTCTTTATTTGATGCAATATACTTATTGAGACTCTTTTCCACTGCTCAAAACAGTTTTTGAACTCATCACTTTGGATGCTTTTAGTGCTTCTGCTATTTTTTGTTTCACCTCTTCCACATTGGCAAAATGTTTCCCTTTGAGGACTTTTTTCTTCAGGGAACCAAAAAATAGTCACTCAGGGTGAGAGTGGATGAATAGAGAGGGTGGTGCATTGGGGACATGCCATTTTTGGTCAAAAACTGCCGAACACGCAGCACAGTGTGGGCAAGTATGCTTATAAATCACCCATCATGAAATGGGCAGACATGTTGAAAGAATCTCCAAAAAGACAGTCACCTAAGCCGAATGTAGCCTCTCACAACAACGTAGGTGGTACACTGATGCCGATGGGTTCCTGCAACACTTACATGGTGGGGGAAGCCTGTGCTACAAGGGGCCTATCCTCCAAAAGAGAATTTAGGGTTTTTTTTGTGGGGGGACCCCCTTGTATCTTTCAGTTCTAGAGGTTAGAAGTCCTAGTTAGGATCTCACTTGTCTATAGTTTAGGTGTCAACAGGGCTGGTTCCTTTCTGGAGGCTCAAGGGTAGAACCCGACCCTTTGCCTTTCCAGCCTCTTAGAGGCTGCCTGCATTTCTTGGCTTGTGGTCCCCTCCTCACAATTGCGTCATTCCAACCTCTGCTTCTGTCTCTCGTCTACTTCCAACTTTTACCCCCCTGCCTCCCTCATACATGGACCCACACGGATAATCACCTACTTTCAGGATCCTTAACTCCATCACATCTGCAAAGTCCCATTTGCAGGTAACACATTGACAGTTTCCGGAGATTGGGATGTGGATATCTCTGGGGTGCCATTGTTCAGGCTACCGCAACCATCCACAGTATTTTGGCCAGATTTAAAGACAACCCTTTAAATGTCCGATTTCACTTTAAAAGAAACCCATCAACTTCAACTGTATGGTCCTCATTCACCTTCCTGGATGATCATGGTTTTGTGAATTCAGTTCACACTTATAATTTGTGTGTCAGGATCAGTGTGGGGGTGGGATAGGAAGGATTCAGAGGTATCTGAGATGAGAGTCTCCCCAAAGAGTTTATAGTTTGAAGAGGAAAAAAACGTCTATGTGCAAGAAGATAACTTACAAAACAGGGTTGAATCTGACCAGTGCTGGAAGATTAGATCAGCTGACAGGAAGACTTAAATATGGAAGAGCTGAGAGTCATCTTAGGACCTGAATAGGAATATGTTCTTGAATTTATGTGGTACTTTCATCCATTTCAAAGTACATCCACGCTTCTGCTTAGATTTGACATGATAAGGACTTACTTATACCATCATTTACCGGTCAGAGATGGTGTAGGAGCAGGCCTGGCATAGCCCAGACGGTCAGGACAGGCAAAGCTGATACCCCACCACGCAGCCCTCACACATGGCTGGAGGGTGGGTTTTCAGATGTGCAGGGTTGAAGGGGAGGGCTTGCCTGCCTGAGAGAATATGACTCTTGGATTGGAGTGTGTTCACACAGCTCAGGTGTGGAACCTCAGGCTCAGTAGTTTAGATGTTATTCTGTAGACAGTAAGAAGCCGTGTGATCAAGAGGTTAGCATGATGAAAATGGATTTTAGGAAGATTAATCTGGCAGGGGAGTGTTCTGTGGCTTGGAGCCAGGAGCCTGTGAGGGTCAGAGTGATTTTTTCATCCCACTTGAAAACACCAGGTCAAAGAGTGGTAAGGAATGGCAGTGGGTATTTATGTCCTGCTTGTTCAAAGCAGGCTGCCAGCATGCTGGACTGCCTCTTTTGAGTGATGCCTCACATCATGGCACTAAATAAGCCACACTGGTCCCTGAGAAAGCAAGGCTATCCTTTCCCAGCCCCGCCTGCCTCCCTGTCTCAGATGTGATACTTTCCCTGCTAGGGAGACCTCGGGATAAAAATAAAAGGGTTACCCAGACTGATCCCATTCATGTTCCCTCTGTTCTCACCAAGTCTGAACTTCGTTCCAGAATGTCTGTGTGGGTTGCAGTAATAATAATAATAATGATGATGATGATGATGATGATAATGATGATGTTAGCTAATGGTTTTTAAGCACCTACTATATGCCCTAAATGCTGTTATGTGGATTATCTCATCCAGTCCTTTCAAGAACAGATGAGGAAACCGAGGCACAAAGATAAACTTATATGACTTGACTTAGGTCACACTAGCAAGTCAGTGGCAGAGTTAGGATTCAAACCTCAGTCACCTAATCCCAGAGCATCTTAACCATGTTGCCAGGGCTACTTACAGACCCAAATATTTATAAATGTTTTAAGCAGAAAACTGTAGTGGGTTTTTGGTCCGAAAATGGCATTGCCATTGGAACGCCATGCTTGGCTGGGGGTTTAAAGCCTTGTGTGTAATAGATTACATTTACCCACCAGAGGGAGGAGAGGCCTCTCAGGACCCTCTGTGTTGCCTGCCTGTGCTTTGGAGCCCTGTGTGGGTTCTTTCTGAGCGTTGAGTCCCTTTCTGGACTGTCAGCAGAGGCTGGAACTTTGCCTTCTGCTGCTTCTGTATCACCCATCATCCCTAGCCCAGTGTCCACCGCAGGGCCACACACCCAGCAAATGCTAAGAATATCTTAATCTCCCAGTGGATGGAGAGTGGAAGTTTGCAGTGTGGGACATAAAAAGCACACTCTTGGCTGGGCACGTTCGCTCACACCTATAATCCTGGCACTTTGGGATTAGCCAAGGTAGGAGGATTGCTGAGCCCAGGAGTTTGAGACCAGCCTCGGCAGCATAGTGAAACCTTATCTCTACAAAACAAAAATGTACATCTCTACAAAACAAAAAATTAGCTGGGCATGGTGGCGTGCCTCCATAGTCCCAACCACCTGGGAGGCTGAGGCAGAATGAGGCTGTGTGAGCCTGGGTGATGAAAAAGTAAGACCCTGACTCAAAAAAAAAGACAAAACAATACACTCTTTTGGTTGTTTTATCCTCTTATGTGTTAAACAGGTTGCCTAGCTCCTGAGCAGGTCCCAGCTTTACTTTTTATAAGCTGTGTGACTTGGGGAAAACTACTTAACCTCTCTGTACCTTAGCTCCCTCATCTGTAAAATGGACATAATAATGGTCCTATTAAAAAATGATCGAGATAATACATCTCTGTGCTAAGAAGAACACTGAGCATATAGCCTGCCATATACTAAACTCTCAAAAAAAGCAACTGTAATATCATTATCATGTTGTGCTGGTTTTATTCTCACAAAATAGAAACATTTGGAGAACTGGTTAAAGTCACTGGGGCAGAGTGTTCAAGTGCCTGCTGCTCAACAAGCCCTTGTATGTGTTTAGCACAGTTTCTAAACAGTTCTAAGAAAAAACCCAAGAGTCTGGAAGTAGCCTTCAAGAGAACGTGAAGTCCTGAGCTTAGAAGGCAACTAGAAGCCCCCAAACTTTTCCCCTGCCAGGTACAACTCCACTGGGTTGTCCAAAGGGTTGTGGATACAGACCTGTGTGGGGTTCATGGCGAGTGGTCAGGAGTTCAGCCTCTCAACCAGGGCAGATAGGCCAGCCTGTGTAGCTCACCAGGACACCACCAGTGCCGCATGGTCAAGAGAAGGGCTTGGGGTGGAGGCAGCAGTGTACGTCCTTGTCTGCCTGCCTGACTCCCTCTGTGTCTCCCTCCGACTACCCTCCTTTCTCATGCCCATGCCCATGCCTGGTGCTTGCCTGGCAAGAGGAATCTTGTTAAGAACATGGAGAAAGTGGAGACTCCTGCCTAGCCTTAGGTGTGGGTGGCCTCTGCTCCCTTTCCCTCAAGCCATGGACTGACAGTGGGGAGAGGGAGTGCAGGTGGTAGCAGCTGTGGCTGTGGCCTCCTGAAACAGCAGGTGGGAGGAGACATGTATAGTAAATTGGCACCTAACACACCCCTACCCTTCCAGGCCTGACCTCTTCATGTACAGCACTTAGAGGCCACCCTGCCCTGGGTGATTCAGTAAAAGGTGGCCATCACAGAGCCCTTTCTTTTGTTTGGCTCCAGCCGGGGACCTCTGGGTGGTGGGCAGCTCTGTGTCTGGGGAAGTGAGCCCGTTGTCTCTGTGTCAGGAGCAGAGCTGTAATGTGTGTGTGTGTCGGGGGGGGAAGTCCTTATCCCGGCACCAGCCTTATTGAACTGTTGTCATTCAGCTCTGGTGACCTCCCAGATTTCCTGGGACAGTTATGTTTATATTTTACTGTTACCCTAGAGTAGGGATTGACAGGTAGTAAATATTTTAGGCTTGGTGGGCCATAGGTCTCTTTTGCAACTGCTGAACTCTGCTGTTGTAGCCAAAGGGGAGGGAAAAAAAGCAGCTAAGGGCAACACATATACACATATACATATGTAAATGAATGAGTTATGGACAAGATATAAATGGATGAACAGGCTGTCTTCCAAAAAAACTTTACTGAGCCGAGGTGAGAGGATTGCCTGTGTCCAGGGTTTTGAGACCAGCCTGGGCAACTTGATGAGATCTCATCTCTACAATTAAAAAAAAAAATTAGCCGTGCATGGTGGTGCATCTGAGTCCAGCTTGTTGAGGCTGTGGTGACTGTGAGCGTGCTATTGCACTCCAGCCTGGGCAACAGAGTGAGACTCTGACTCAAAAAATAAATAAATAAATCTTTACTGACAAAAACAGGCAGCAGGACTGGATTTGGTCTGAGGACTATGGTTTGCTGATGTCTGCCCAGGAAGGACACCAGTCATATTATGTGACTTATAATTTGGGGTTCAAAAAATGTGGTCACTGTACTTATTACATAGTTCTAAACTAGGATCCTGAGTTTTTGGGGGTTGGGGGTAACCGCCCATTAATTATTTTCATCTTTTCATGCAGGGCCTAACATTAGGGAAGGCAGGCAGACCTGCTGCCTGCTTGTGCCAAGTGATTTTTCACCACTTTCCTGAGAAGGGCAGTTGAGCCTCTTTCCCCGAAGAGGGGGCCATGTTCCATCTGCCCAGTGGCCTATTCAGGGCAGTTGTCTTCTGACGAAGGACAGTGGCTAAACATGGGCAGGGAGAGGTATTATTTATAGCATTCTGATCTGCTGCCTAACCCTCTGCCCATTCTGCCCTGGACAAGAACCTAAAGGATGTGGAATGACTTTTAAAAATTACACGTTTTTTGTGTTTGCTTATTTTTTTCTTATTTTAACAAAATGTATTTAAGATTATTCTTATAAAATTTATCTTCTCTTGTAAAAGTAGTACCTGTTCTTGGTAGAAAATTTCAGAAAATAATAGAGAAATGAAGACTGTAAAAAGGCATCTGTCATCCTACCACCCAGAGAAAACCACTGTTAATGTTTTGCATGCTGTCTCCTTCCTTCCGTACATCCCCCTCCAGAAGGAGTATAGTTCTGTGACCTGCTTTTTTTTTTCCCACATGGGAATATATAACACGTGTTCTTATTTGTTAGTAGCCACTATTTAGCTAGCCAGTCTTAGACCATGTTGTGATTTTTGCCATTCTTGTAGCTGAATTATCACACACATCCAGTTATAAGGAAATGCATTTTGATAGGTCTTGCCAAGCAGCGTGGCCTGAGGTGAGGAAGGGGAATTCCTGGTAGAAGTGCCACGTGGCGCCTGCTTCCAGTGAGCGCAGTGTGGGTGACTCTAGTACCTGCTTCCGTCGTGAAGGCTTCACTCAGCAGGCCTGGGCTGTGGCTCATGGACAGGGGAAGGGTAGACACTGTTTCTCTTTCTCTTCTCTTGGGTTGTTCTTCAGGTATTCAGTTGCCTTTCCAAACTGGTAGCACGTGAGGCTATTTTAGGATCTGCTGACAGAGCCCCTGAGGCTGACCTCACTAGATAGAAGTCTGGAGCTGCCTGAGATTTTTGAGTGATGGTCCCTGGTGTGTGATTTTAAAGGCTGAGGTGAAGAACAAATCTACAAAAATTAATGGATTTGAGTTCAAAAGTCTTTTCCCCGACACACACATTCTTCTGAGTCCTTGGAGGAAACAGTCAGTTGTTGTTTCCTTTTTCTAAGAGTAAAAGAAAAAAGGAAAAATTTCAAGGTTGTAAATGTTTCAGTGTCCACACAGGCTTGAAATTGAGATTGTTCATGTCCAAAGTAAAAAGACCGATCTTGACTGGAAGGGGCAGAAATGCCACTGCCAGCCCTCAGGGCCTCTGGGAGATCACTAAACGGTCCTGGCCACAGAGCACTTGAAATGACAGTCCTGGGGGCCTTTGGGGGTCAGCTCTGTGACTCATTGTCTTTATGCTCATTCACTTTTGATTTTCTTTTTTCAGTTTCTTGAAAGAATAATAGAAAACAAAAGTGCAGGTGAAAGATTTCCACTTAAGGGCCAAGTTAGACTCTTGGGGAGGCAGTAGCAGGTGGAGACTCCTGCCTAGCTGTAGGCATGGGTGTCCTCTGCTCCCTTTCCCTCTTTTCTTCCAGAACTGGGGTTCTCAAAGTAACCGGGGACTAGCAGTGTCAGCAGGACCCGAGAGCTTATTAGAAAGGCAGACTTCCAGGACCCACTCCAGACCTACAGAGTCAGAAACTGGTGGTGTGGCCCAGAAATCTTTGTTTGGACTAGTCTTCCAAGTGACTCTGGGGCATACTACAGCTTGAGAACCACTGCCCAGACCAGCCTCCTGACGGGCCTTTGATTTTGTATGTGGATTAAAAGTTGAGCATAGTGAACCAGCCCAGGGAATGGCAGGCTTTCTTGAACCTTGGAATCAGGCTGAGTTCATTTCATTTAATAAATATTTATTACCTAGGTGTTTTGTCCTGAGCACTGTGCTAGGCTCTGGAGAGACGAGGGGGAAGACAGATGTGTTCCTTGTCCTATAGGGAAGAGAGACAGTGTATAGGCAGTCGTATGGCTTGGTCACTGCTGCGATGTAGGGGGGCACAGGGTGTTGGGGAAGGCTTCCCGGAAGAGGTGATGTTTCCACTGAGACCCATGTGGAAGAGAGGAGGTGTGCCCTGTGAACACAGGCCTGTAGGAGGAGGCCCCTCCAGGTTCCAGGAATGGGTTGGCCTGGCTGGAACACAAAGTCAGTGGAGGGAATGTGGGAAGAACTAGGTGATGAGCCCCTTTGGAACCTCAGAGAGGCCACAAAGCCTGGGAGTGAGTTACTTTCCTTTTCAAGTGATTGCTCTAGCAGCAGTATGGGATGCACGGAGGGGTGAGGCTGGGAGCCAAGCAGCAGTTAGGGGTGGTGGCATCACCCAGGTGGGAGCACAGGTGGACTGGGGGGTGAAGAGGGTTAGGAAGAAGAGGGTGATTGGCAGCATTTCTCAGGAGGGGAGCCCTAGGAGGGTGGGGTAGTAAGGTCAGTTGGGGACAAGCTGAGCTTGAGGTGCCTGTGGGATGTTGGGGTGCTAGGCTGGATGAAGCCAGCCCTGGGGAAGGCTTTTCAGTGTGGAGTCCACCCTGATTTACATACTCCCCAGGACAAAGGGCTTTCTGTGCTGTTTGCATCTGAGTTCTTATACCAGCCATCCCAAGGGTTTGGTGGTAGCTGTGACGAGAAAGAGACCAGAGGAGAGTGGGCCTGCGGCTTTTAGAGATAAGGATACCACTCCTTTGCTTGGCAGGAGCTGGTGTGTGATGCCATGCTCTGTAGTTATGAAGGGGTTTGAACAACTGCTTGGTAAATCTACACATTGTCCCTGGCCTGCTGTTGTAGAGGAGATGAGTGGCAGATGGTGAGTTCTGGCTATGAGGGGGGAACTTGGGGTGCAAATGGGGACCCTTCCCTCAGAATAAAATTCTCTCCCCCACGTGGGTCTTGAATGGACAAGGGTGTGATGCTTTTGTTTTGTGTTTGTCAGTATTGCCTGTTTATTTTTAAAAAAGAATACAACTCACTTTCCCACTGATCTATTTTGTTGTATGTGACCAGGGGGTATTTTTTAGTTTTGGAGACTAGAAACTAGAAGATCCCCATGCCCCAGATAATTTCCAGCTAATGCCCAAGTCTGGAGTCCCTTCTCCAGCATTAATGAGATGGCATCTCTGAAAGGTTTTTGGAAAGGTCAGAGAGCAAAGGTTCAATAGGAAAAAATGTCCTCCTGGGTCAGGGGATGCTGCCTTGCATTTCTTTTTCAATCTCTGTCCCTGGAGCATGGAAAGCTACATTTATCACAGTTCCTTCTCTCTCTAGAACATATCTTTGTTTATTTGCTTTATAGCAGTTTAGCACCTTAAGACCAGAAGAGAGCCTGGTACAGCCCTCCCCTACTGAGGAGGGATGGAAGATCCTGAGCGGCACACTCAGTATCAGCAGCTGGTGGGGACAGAGCTGGGGCCCCTTCTCCAGGCTCAGAGCACAGTGTCTTCTACTCTGCCTCTGGTCCTGGCGTGTTGGCGTCATTTGGCCTGTGGCTGTCTCCTTGGTGTCTGTGCCCATTATAGATGTGCCTGCATGCCACTGCAGCTGTGAGCCCCAGGGCCAGGGCAGGTCATTCAGGACCTGCAGGAACTAGCCCAGAGCACCAGGAGATGTTAGTGAGCATGTGTGGAAGGAACCAAAGTGACCTTTTGTTTTGGTATAGTACCTAGCTAGTGGGCATTCCCGAAGGTGAGGGCCAGTCTGCCACCCCTGCTGCTTTATTAGTTTGTGGTCACACGGCACTTTTGGTTCTCCCCTCAGAGGAGGGCAGGAAGCACTGAGGCCTTCAGGAGGCCTCTCTGCCAAGTAGGCAAAGAGCCTGGATGCTGCATTTCTGTGTAACTTGTAGATGGAATCCCAGACCTGCTCATGGACCGGTGGGGTGGGGTGGGATGCTGATGGTCTTGGTGAGGGCTCTAGTGCTTGTAGATGAAATCATGCTGTTGACAAGGTTTTTAACTTGGTTGTTAAATATGTTCTGGGGGCTCTTAATTTTATTTCCTTAGAATAATGATGAAAATGCCTCTTGGTGTAGCCAAGTGCATGGTTCTTGGTGCATTCCTGGAGATAATTTGTAAAATTTTGGGTTAGTTGAATTATGAGTCATGGTTGGGAGTGGTACATTAGAAGTAGGGTTTTATTATTATTATTATTATTATTTTGGTAGAAATGAGGTCTTGCTATGTAACCCAGGCTGATCTCAAACTCCTGGGCTCAAGCAGTCCTCCTGCCTTGGCCTTCCAAAGTGCTGGGACTATAAGTGTGAGCCACTGCACCTAGTTAGAAGTAGGGTTTTTGAGACCCAATTTTTGGAAACAGAAGACTAGAAAAGTTCTGGAAAGATATTTCTTTCTGGGTAGTTATTCCCCCTCCTTCTTCTCTTTTCCTTTGAGGGCAGAGGCTCTCTTGAAGAAAAACATCTGCTGTTAAGCTAGGGTAGTGGTGCACTTGTAGTCCCAGCCACTCAAGAGGCCGAGACAGGAAGATTGCTTGAGCCCAGGAGTTGGAGATTGCAGTGTGCTATAATTGTGCCTGTGAATAGCCACTGCCTCCAATCTGGGCAACATAGTGAGATCCTGCCTCTAAAAAACCAAACCAAAACAAAAAACCAGTGCCTGTGAATGATTCACTTTGTAGGCTGAGAGGAGGTATGGGTACAGCCCCTGCGCAGTAGGTCAATGATATTTGTCAAAGAAGGGTGGATATCAGCTATGGTTTTGGAATACATCCATGTGTTAATCTCCTCACAGTTGACAGAATATGTTTGTTAGCAATTATCTGTTTATTAGTAGTTTATTGATTTGAGAAAAACAGATTTGCCTTACAGTAAGCAGGAACATATAGTATTGTGGTGTTATTTCCATGTGCATTGACCCTTCCAGAGGACCTGGCTCTTGGCATCTCTCCTCCCTGGATCTGGTGCCCATTATGTAGGGGGAGACTTGGCACCAACCAGAAGTTCACTGGGTATGTTAGGATGTAACCATTTAGGCAGGAAGAAAGGCATAACTAATTACTTTTTCATGTGTACTTTTTAAAGATGACTTAATTATTTGCCACTTTGAAAATAGGATATGTGAACTAAAAAAGCTAGGAAAATACAGTTAAAAAAATACCAAGTGTTATTACTCATAGTTCTCAAATGCAGGAATTTAAAGATTGTAGGTCCATTTACTTAATGCTTTTTTCCTCTTATAAATGGTTTGAGTTTTTTTTTTTTTAACCATCATTGTAAAGGAGGTATAATTCGAGCCTGCTACGGAGTTGTGTTCAGAGTAAGCATAAAAACCAGAAGAGTTAGTATTAATCTCCAGGGAGTCCCAGGGCATCATCACTGCAACGTGTAGGTCCCGAAATGGGTTTTCAAATTAAACTTCCATAGGTGCAGGGGGCCAGGCAAGCTAAATTGGCCAAAACGTCACTTACCAGCTTTGCTCTAGTAAAACTTTAGAATGTGGTTATGATAACTTGGATGGAAAATTCAGGCAGAATTAGTTTTAAGCTGAAAAACAAAGTGAATTAATTAAGTCTTGGGAGGAAATTCTGAGGAAGATCTGATACCAGGTTGTAGGTTTGGTGAGGTTTTGGAATTACCAGAACTTGTGACCTATGGAAAACTCTTGTCTTGTTATCTGGATTGGATTTAGAGAAGAGCCAGGGGAAGGCCTGTTTATGGGGATCCCTGGGACAGTGGGGTGTGGTGGATAGTCCAAGGGCCACCAGCCAGAGTCCTTCTGAACAAATGTGGCCAGAGCCCCTGCCTTTGCCATTGCATGTCCCGGATGTCTCTTTCAAAAACCTCCCTCCCTTGAGCCTAGTGGGCTTTGGTGGGTGCTTCTCATCCTGACCCTGCACTTAAGGGTGGTGAGTGAAGTATGTGATGTGTGTTGGGGGTGGAGCCAGGGCCTGCAGAGCTGTTGGAGCTGGCACCAGTCACATTTGAGCTCTGATTACGTGCTGTCTTCCCAGTCCTGGGGCATTTGCTATGTGGCGCTTGACCTTGTTTATTTGAAAACAATTTTTAATTTAGCACATCTCTGGCCACATTGTCTCTGTAGCGATTACTAAACTCCACCACTGTAGCATGAAAGCAGTCATAAAGAAACTGTAAGCCGGGCTCGGTGGCTCAGCCTGTAATCCCACGCCTTGGGAGGCTGAGGTGAGTGGATTGCCTGAGCCCGCGGGTTCGAGACCCGCCTGGGCAGGCGAAACCTCATCTCTACAATAAATCAAAAAAAATTAGCTGGGTGT
>CAUYQG010191321.1:0-26667 GCA_963574415.1 Tarsius wallacei
AATATCTGCCTGGGGACGGGGAGACACCTTTTATCACCAAGGGTGTCTGAACGAAGCATATTTGTACATCTAATCCTTAACTGTACCCCACAATATGATAATAAAAAATACTGAAAAAAAAAAAAAAAAAAAAAAAAGAAAAAGGTCACTTAGGGTAGGAACTGAACTTAGACCTGGGGATGCTTGAAGCTGACACCTGTCAAATGGAACCAAGCAGTAGTTTTGGCAAGGAGGGCACCTCCTACAGGGCCTGTGGTTGGGGGGAGACAGGATACAAGTTTGAGGGTATCCTCAAATAGGAGCCCGTTTTAAGTGAGTTCAGTGAGTGTTGGACTTTCCCATGACTCCCAGATATTCAGCAACTCTTGTTCCAACAGGCGGCTGGTTTGTGCTGTGAGAAATGAAAGGAGAGGCCTGGGAAAGAGAGACAAGAGAAGAGTAGTGACTGCCTCTTGGAGGCCTGAGCCAAGGGAGTAATAATAGTAGAAACTAGCATCAAGAACAATTGAGAACATGCTGGGCAATAGAAGCAGGCAGGGAAGGTGAGGGACTTGTTACCAAAGGTGTGTGGGGGAAATCCTTAGAGTGTGGGAGCCTTGAAAAGAAAGAATAAAACTGGAGATCATTTGAGGGGAGTATAGAAAACAGAATTTGGTCAGGAAACAGTGGTGTTTGAATGCTGCCTCTAACATACACTAGCTCAATGACCTACAGCAAGAGGGTTAGCCTCTCTGTCCCTCAGACTCCTCATCTATAAAATGGGTGTAACAGTAATACTGACCTAATTGGGTTGCTCTGAGGAAGACATGAGTTAATACACATAAAGCTCTTAGAACAGTATTGAATACGTGGAAGATTATTATCAATATAGATTGGGGAGAGCACACCATAACATTTATTGAAGGAAGTACATTCATGATGTACTTAATGAAGATGTCACAAAAAATTAAGTACATTTTAATCACAATTTGTCAATCTACATAGATATACAAAGCGAAATTATGAAACAATATATTCAAAGATCTCTGGATTGAGAGATTATAGGTCCTTTTATTTTATTCCTTTTCTTATCTCCTTTTCTGAAGCTTATGGAGTAAACTTTTGTAATAAGAAAAAAATGTAACTATATTTTGATATGTAATGAATGAACAGTAAGAAGTTTCTAGAAAGTTGGTTGGTAGAAATAAGATTCTGCAATATGCCACAAGAAATTAATCTTAAATTTAAAAGACCCCAAGAATTCACAGAGGAGGCATCTCAATCTGATTGTTTACCAGTGTGATGTTTAAAAGTCATAGTGGTGGAAGGATCGCTGGAGCCCAGCAGGTCGAAGCTGGGGTGGCCACAAGTGTGCCACTGCACTCCAGCCTGGGCAATGGAGTGAGAATCCAACTCAAAAAAAAAAAAAAATAAGACACTATCTAGATTCTCTCTCAGCAAGTAGGCAGCAATTAGACTGGCTTTATTTTATTTTATATATATATATATATTTTTTTGAGTTGAAATCTCACTCTGTCACCCAGGCTGAATTACAGCGGGACACTCACAGCCACCATACCTCGACCCACTGGGCTCAGGCGATCCTTCGGCCTCAGCCTCCCAAGTAACTGGAACTATAGGCACATGCCACCATGCCCAGCTAATTTTTGATTTATTGTAGAAGCAAGGCCTCACCAAGTTGCCCAGGCTGGTCTTGAGCCCCTGGGCTCAGGCAATCCTCTCACCTCCACCTTCCAAAGTGCTGGGATTACAGGCGTGAGTCACCGCACCCAGCCTAGACTGGCTTTAAAGAACAGTTACATGACTACACAAAAGTAATTATATGCTAACCTCACCTTAAAACACTGGTTAACACTGACCATTTAAGTTTAACCAAAAATTAGAGGTGTTCTCTATTCATTAACTCCTTAAATTTATACTGCAATCTTATAAGGAAGATACTACTATTAGCCATATTTTACAGTGGGACCAGATTGGTTAAATAACTAGCCCCAAATCACACAGTCAGAAAGGGATCAAACCAAGATCCAAACAAAAGCCTGGACATATAACCAGGCACTCAAACTAGCCTTTAGCTATAGAAACTCAAAAGCACACGTGCATACACACACTGCACAGAAATGAAAAGTGTCTCAGTCTATTGGGGCTGCTATAACAAAATACCATAGACTGGGTAACCCAGAAACCATGGAAATTTATTTCCCACAGTTCTGGATGCTGAGAAGTTCAAGATCAAGTCACAGGTAGATTTGGTATCTGGTGAGGACCTGTTTTCTGGTTCATAGACAGAGAAAAGGCAAGCTCTCTGGGACCCTTTTCATAAGGGCACTAATCCCATTCATGAAGGCTTTACCCTGTCGACACCCCACCCTCATCACATTGGTGATTAGGTTTCAACATACACGTTTTAGGAGGACATAAACATTTTTTTAAAGTAGCAGAAAGAATCCCCTGCATATGCCTCATAATTGTTTCCAAGTTTTTCAAGCACTGACCCTACTGACTTTAGAATTCTATGTTAGCTTATAATTTTGAACCTAAATAGGAAAGGAGCAAATACTGTCACTAATAACACTGAAAAATAAGAACAGCACACATGTCCCTATGCATGGCATCTAAAAACAGTGCACTGCGAGTTTGGAAATTAAGCATTACACAGACTTCTTTTTTTCTTGTCATTATAGAATGTGCCATTCATTCATTTGCTCATTTATTCCACAAATATTCCTAGAGTGTCTGTTCTATTTTAGGTACTGTATGGTAGGCACTGACAGTGGTCTCAACAGTTCGCTTAGAATGGCTTTTTTATTTTAAGCTTCTCAGATCATCACTCACTGAGATTTAGAGTTAACAGGAAGAAAAACATTCCTGTCTCTAAGTACATGCACCCTCCTGCAATTGAAGTAGGCCACAGTTTTCTCTTATATCCCCTAAACAAGGCACAGATCTTATATTCTCCCTTGTTAATATCCAATTAGATATATATGTAGGAATTATGAGGAAAGCAAATATCCATACAAATAAATGCAAATGCAATTGAAAGACGTTTTCTACCCAGCAAGTATCTGTGTAACTGAGAGCCCATTTATCCCCAAGGATCTAAAGGAGGAAAAAAAAGAGGCTGTAAAATGACTATCCTCTATAAATGGTAGCTAAATCTAGTCCGCTCTTACCCATTGAGGGCACTTTGTTTTGATGGTGATGGCATCTTTCTCCTTCCTCAAATGCAGGGAGAACTCTTGATGAGCACCGCCTGCATCCTTGATTATGGGAGGCACGCTTTGTAATGGGGTCATTATCTTGCAGAGGACTGAGTAACAGAAAGTGTTCCTTCTTTCCTGTATTAAAGTGCCTGCTCCTTGACTCAGTTATTAAAATAAGGGCGCAAATAGCTCCTTATTCTAATTTTCCTTATCAGCCTCTACAGGGCCCATTTCAGGCTGTCTGTGAAGTGTTAGAACGCAATTGTGTGCTTGAATAAAAAGGAGAAACTGAATTAGAGCCTCTTAAGACCATTATATTGTCTTATTTAGTGACACTGTTTGCCTTACCATTACTAAGCAGTGAGCTAAGTGTTCTTCCGGAGTGGTAATAATAATATCCACATTTAACCAGCACTTTACACTTTGCAAAGCACTTTCACATACGTTATCTCTTACGAACCAGGCAACAGTGCTGAAACAGACCAGGTGAGTGTCATGATCATCAGTTTGCAAAGATGGGGACTGAATCGTGGTTAAGTTATAGCTTTAAAACTTCAAAGCAGGATGGTCTTCAGGGACTCAACTGCTAAATCTCCCTGCCACTCTACCTAGAAGCCCCTGGATTCTAACTTAAATGATGACTCTTGGAGAGGGCAGAAATGTGGCAATCAGAAGCACTTCATATTAAGGGAGAGTAAACATGAGTATTTGTTATTCATCCACAAATTATGGAGGATAACTCACTTTTTTTTCTCCTACCCTCGCCCCTCCCTCCACCTGCCCATCCTGCCCTTGAATCAGGGACCTCAGTGCCCATCCCTCATCACTGAGTGCCAGGATGCAACACTCACCCCACCATACCTCAGTTTCCCCTCCCTCCCCTTATCCCCTTCGGGGCAGTGCCAACTTCTTCTGACCCTCTCCATTTTCTCTGGCCTCCCTGTCACCCACCCCTTGCTCTCTGGACCCACATACATTCTGGTTTCACACAAAACAGCTTTCCTCCACCACCAACACCCTCCCCTCCACCCAGAGGCTTAGTGAATATTTTAAGCTGAAGGAATGTGAAGAAAGGCAAATGCAAGAGGAACTCTCTGACCTCTCCCTGAAGTGGGCAATAAGGCCCTCCTCCTCTTACAGGTACCCTTTGTATTTCTGGAGACAGGGAGTATTTCTGTCTCAGAAGATGGAGGGTCCAGGGCTCTTTCATAAGGAAATGAAGACCTGAAGAAGCAGTTAAACCTCAGGGTTTTTATACTAGGTTTGAGGAAGTGCAGGCCATTGTAGAGAAGTATGATAGGACAAAAACATGAGCTAAACATTGTAAACCTGGGGAAACTTAACAAGACCTATTTTGTTCAGATTCCTCTTGCCTGACCCTTCATCTTCTGAAATAAAAATGCTTAGTACGGGTTGAGTATCCCAAATCTGAAAATCTGAAATCCAGCATGCTCCAATGAACATTACCTTTGAGCATCATGTCAGTGCTCAAAAAGTTTCAGATTTTGGAGCATTTTGGATTTGGGATTTTCAGATTTGGGATACTCAATGTGTACTAATGACTTCAATCCAAAGGCACTTGGGGAACAGCAAATGTAGGGAGAAGCCTTCTCTGAACTTCCCTCACCTGCCTAAAGACAGATGCTCTGAGAGGAACTCAACTGTCATCCATCCCCTCCCAGAAGTTTCATCAACCAGGCAAGAATAAAATTGTCACAAGAGAAAAAGACTAGAAGTCACTGTACACCCAAGCTTTGTGGAAAGCTATCATCTCTTCTTCCAGTGGCTCATTCATCATTCTCCAAGATCATTTACTCTCCCCACGTTGCCTGCATCCCCCCTCCTGTCTCTTGGATAAAGAGGGTATATACACTTCTAGATCTCACTGGGTTTGGGGGGTATTCACTTTTCTTTCATATGATGCCCCCGTGCATGTAATAAGTTTGTAAACCTTTTTCCTGTTCATCTGCCTGTTGCCAGCTAATGTCATAGACTCAGTTACTGAACTCTCAAAGGGCAGAGGAAAAGTCACCTCTCCCCTACAATGACTTGCAAATCCCCAAAGGTTTCTAGAAATCTTTGTGTCACTATCAAAAGTAGGTTGTACTATTACCAAACATGGCAAAGTAGAGCCTTGGCAAGAATGAAGATGGCAACACTCTGGCTCGGAGTTGAAAGGCAATGGCAGGGTGTAACAGAGACAGGGAAGAAAAGCAAGGAACAAGGAACGCAATGATGTGACACAATAATACACCCCTCTGGGGCTTCTCACTTCACAGTGCGAGCCAGTAAGTTGCTGAGCAGGTGTGTAATTCTGTCTGGGAACTGGCTCAGTGGCTCGGCCTGTAATCCCAACACTTTGGGAGGCTAAGGTGCGTGGGTTGCCTGAGCCCGCGGGTTTGAGACCTGCCCGGGTAACTTGGCGAGACCTCATCTCTACAATAGATCAAAAACTAGCCAGGTGTGGTAGCGCGCGCCTTTAGTTCCAGCTACTTGGAAGGCTGAGGTGGCAGGATCGCTGGAGCCAGCAGGGCGAGGCTGTGGTGGCCAGTAGTGTGCCACTGCACTCCAGGCTGTGGTGGCCAAGAGTGTGCCACTTCACTCCAGTGAAACTCCACCTCAAAAAAAAAAAAAAAGAAGGAGCTGTTCCCCATAAAAAAGGACAAACATATGGACTTCGCAGCAACTTGGGTGGACTTAGAGTCGATCATACTCAGTGATCTATCACAAAAACAAAGAACAGAGTCCCATATGTTCTCACTCAGAAATGGACCTTGAACAATTATTATAATACTATAAGAAAGGGATTGGCAGGGGAGGAAGAATGCCCCTCATCAACAAGGTTACCTGCATAACGAACATTTGTATACCTAACCCTGAATTGTACCCCACATCTTTAAAATAAATAAATAAATAAATGGAGCTGTTCCTCAGAGTAGTCCCTAAAAGAGAGAAAGAAGGGGAGGGGGTGGGGAGTTATGTACCAGGCTTCCACTTTTTGTTTATTGTTTTGTTTATTTGTTTGTTTTGTTTTGTCTTGGTCAAGTTTCACTTCATGGAGAACTAGATTGTGTGTATCACCCCCTCCAGTTCATTCATAAACCCGGTTACCCTCTCCTGCAGGATGGTGTTTTACTCAAGTATAAGCATGGAAGGAATACCTGGTGAGTGAGACACCAATGGAGAGGAAGAGAGAGAGAGAGCCAGCGACAGGAGGGAAAAAGAGAAGGGTCTTAGAGGGACTTTGAGATAGTGCACAATCTTTTATCCCAATAAAGCATCCCATCCGTTTTTATATTTTAACTCAGTGTCTAAAATAACTGTATAATTTTCCCCAGAACACACTGAGTGGAAATTACAGACAAGATTGCTTTTTTGGTTCTGTGACAGATCACATAGCAGACCCCGAACATTTACTAGTACAATAAGAAAGGGATTGGCAGTAGCAGGACACGGCCAGGAGAGGGGGGAGGGACACATAACATCAATGAGGGTAACTGATCTCACACCAGGTGAAGTGGGGACCCCAGGGAGACTCAAACTTTACCTGCACGATGACCACTTGTATACCTAAATCTGAATTGTGAATATGTACATCTTTAAAATAAAAAAAAACTTTTTTAAAGTTGAAATGATAAAGATTCAGATATATGTAGGTAAATAAAATATATTATCTTTTAAAAGATTGCTTTTTTATATGGTTTTGATGAGTCATGTTTCTCTCCTTCAAAACACTTTCTGATTTACAGTCTTTGCTGTTATTTGGTTAATAACCAGAGCTTCCACTAAACAGTAAGTTTTTTATAACATAAATCAGAGAAAGTCTGATTTTTAATCTCCATTATACCTCCAGTAGCAGGCACCTAGTAGGGCTCAGCAAATACCTATTAAGTGAATAAATGAATGGATAAGATGAGTGAACTCACAACTCAATCGCTGAGTTGTTGGCACTCAGCTACATCTCGGCTGGCTTCTCCAGTGGTGCTGACTGTGATACAGACTTAACATACTTTCATTCTTTGTCAAATTTTTTTTTATTCTCAATGGGGTATAAACATGAAATACTTTTTTCCTTGTCTGTTCTTTAGCTCCTCTGTCCCCTCTTCTCTTTCTAGCTCCTGAGTTCTTTGGACAAGAAAAGGGATTAGAGAAAAATGGCACCTTTTTTTTTTTTGAGTTGGAGTCTCACTCTGTCACCCAGGCTGCAGTGCAGTGGCACACTCATAGCCACCACAGCCTCAACCTGCTGGGCTCAGACGATCCTTCCACCTCAGCCTTCCAAGTAGATGGAAACACAGGCACGCGCCACCACGCCCGGCTAGTTTTTTGTTTTTTTGTTTTTTTTTTGTAGAGAGGAGGTCTTGCCAAGTTGCCCAGGCTGGTCTCAAACTCCTGGACTCAGGCAATCCTCTCTCCTCAAAATGGCATCTTTTTATTTGTGGCTGCTGCTGTGTCTCTTTAAGACATGGATGCCCTCTGAGTGGCAGGTGTCCAAACGCTGCTCTCAGGGAGTACACGTGTGCGTCCAAGGCCCCTATCTGCTCAGTTGTTTGATAGAAGATCTGTTCCAGCTCAACTCCTCCCAACACTCCCTTAGCTGCCACTTGTGGTGGTCCACTCAACAGGCTCCTCCTGTCCTGTCCCTTATAGGCAGATGGAGTGAAACTAGTAGCAAGATGGCACAAGCCAAGTTACTTTCCAAAGTATCCATTTGTCAAGAAGGATTTTAGTGATGGCGTTACGGAGTCAGTGATTATTCCCCTCTACAAAAAGATGAAGTATAAAACTCGATTAAAGTAGTCAAAAACAACCACTTGAGGGCACTAGACATCTTCACCCCAAGCTATCCATCCTTTTTAATCCTCTCCACCATCTGATTTTCCGGCCTTTGCACTCAAATCATTGCCAGGTGATTAGATGAATAATCTAATTCCTGTTGTGGTATTGATAAGTATGAAGGATATCACGGTTTAGCAGATGACACATTTGCACATTACCGGGCCTTGCAAAACCTAACCAGTTAGGAAAACGAAATAATGAAAATTGTTAGCACAACTAAAAGTCAGCAAGGGAGATATTTTAGATGGAAAATGGAATGATTTTTTTTCAATTCTTCTTAAGTCTACCATGTTTCTAAGTTGCTGTCTTCTCTTCCTCCTAAAAGCATTAAAGTCTATATTTGTAGTTAAGTTTAAAAGAATTAAATAACTTTATATGATTTCTGTGACACATTTTGAGATAATTGGAGGCCTCCCGATGTGCCATAAATCCAGGGATTGAAATTTCCTGCACTAAATGATTTAGTAGTTAGTGGAAAGCTTAGACACTCAAGGTACTTCCGAAACAAGACCAAATACCCAAATCTTCCCTCCAGAGCTTTGGCTCTAATCCGTAAATTATTTTGATCCTCTTTCACCGAAGCTTCTTGTGAAAACTGAACTATAATTGCTAGAGGTACTATAAATTAGGTGGTGTGTTGTGTCTTTTTCTTTCTTGAAGTTAAACTCTTAACATCAGTCAGAAATTGATTTCGAGTCGTTTAAATAGAATGAAGGGTTTGGAGCGCCACCTACTGGTATAATGTGTAAGCTCATGCAACTTTCCTTGATTATTGCTGATATTGTCCGATTTCTATACTAAAAATTAAAAAAAAACACGTAATTTCTGAACAAATGTAATTAACATACATACAAATGTGGTATCTCTTCCCTGAGATAATTTTAAAACTTCCAAGGAAAAAACGTCACTGAGCTTAATGTTAGAGAATCCGGTTTGGCTCTGCTAACTTCCAGCCCTATGACCATGACCAAATTTTTAACATCACTGAGTCTTCAGTTCCAAATCTGTAAAATATGGTTAAAAAAATTAAAACTTTTCTTGAAGAAGTAAGATACCATAGTGTTCTGAAGAAGGATAGAAAAGTGCTGAGGGTGATGGGATTTAGGACATGCTACCCCAAAACATGGCACCTTGGCATTAGAGAAAACAGAAGCAGCAAGTCACTCTGACCTTCCCCCCATTCCTTGTCTTCTGAAGCAGGTTGCAAAACTCAGCTGACCTTCCTCCGAAGTAGGTCATGAGACCCTCCCAGAGGAAAGGAATGTCACACAGGGGCACCTAGATGAACCTGAACAATGTCCTTTTGTCCTCCAACCAGACTTCTGCATAACTATCCTGAAAAAAAAACACTCAGTGTTCCCTGTTTCTTTGGGTCTTCATTTCTGAAGACTGTCATGCCACATAAAACTTATATCAAATAAATTTGTATGCTTTTCTCATATTGATCTGCCTGTTGCTATAGGAGCTTCAGCCATGAACACTGTGATGAGAGAGAAATCCTTCTCCCTTACAGCAGTTGAGAAATGAATGCAGAGTGAGGCATGTACTTACACTAGAGAATAAAAGACATTGAGTAAAGAATGTAGCCTGGCGAGAGAAGAAGTAAAATCTGGACATGGTGGGGGTGAAAAGGCAAAAGACTGGAGATCACCACGAGGTGAGAGAGCAGGTAAACTGTAAATAGAGGAGTGAGAGATTCAAAAAGACAGGAGGCAACGGCTCGAGATTCATTCCAGAGCTTTCCAGATGATGACGATATCACGGGGGTAGAGGTGTGCACAGAGGTAGATATCGCTGGGGTTGAGATGCCTTGAGGCGGGGTGTTGGCTAAGTTGTCCAATGGACATTCAATGGTCAATGGCAGCAGAGAAAAGACTATCAACAGAAGTCAAAGCCCTTAATAATTTTGAGAGACCGATACATTAGAAAATGATAAGAGAACAGAGAATGGGATGGGCCGATGGCATCAGTCCCAAAGCAGCTAGAACATTTGCTTGAGTGTGTCAGTTTCCCTAGCCACCTCTCAGGTGCAATGTGCACAGGTAGCAGTGGTCATTTAGCAACATTTACACTTAAAGCTCAGACCTTTTCGCCATTGTACAAAGCAACCATGTCATCAAAAACTATTTGTACCCCCTAAAGCTATTGAAACAAAATAATTTTTTAAAAAGTCATTCCATCAGCCTCTCAGTGATGGAGAGAGTGTGTGAGAGAGTGTGTCTCTCTCTGTCTGTCTCTCTGTGTCTTTCTCACCATCTCTCTTCTATATGTAGTCCCAAAATTCTTACGGTAGCTTAAAGCTGTAATAACTTCAAAAGTATAAATGCTACCAACAGACACATATTTTCACGCATATACATGCACATACAGAGATCAGTTCAAAAGCCTTGAACTTGGGAACATTTCCAAGTTTTTTCCTTGAGGTACACAAAACAGCTGGTCAACTGCTAAGATGTATCACCATTTCCAATTCAAAAAACAAGGTCATGCTCCTGGGAAAATGTTGCTAAATGACCCAGATAATAGCTTAGATTCCCTGGCTTTTAACTTGTCCTTACTCCCCTTGTAAAAGGAAGTTAACTACATTAAAAACATATTTTAATAAAACTACAGTCAATGTTATTTTATTTGACAGGGTTCAGGACACACTATCCCAAAATATGGCAGCTTAGCATATTGCATACTTGAAGCTGAAGGAATTTGAGGACCAATGGGTCCAGGAAGAACCCTCTGACCTTCCCCCGAAGCAGGACATAAGGTCTTTATCTGAAATGTGGCCTCCCTATACCTGGAGGAAAGGAGCATCCTTATCTCAGAAAACGGAGGGTCAGGTAAGAGAAATCTGAACAAATAAGACTTGTTAAATTTCCCCCAGTTTACAACTTCAGATCCTTTTTGTCTTGTCCTATTTTTTTCTGACTTTCCACTCATCATCAAACCTGGCATTAAAATGCTCAGATTTAACCATTTCTTTGGGTTTTCATTTCCTTATGAAGACTCCCATGTCACATAAAACTTATACTAAATAAATATATATGTTTCTCTCTTGTTAATCTCTTTTTTAAAATGTCAGCAGCTGGACACAGTGGCTCACACCTGTAATCTCAGCACGATGGGAGGCCAAGGCAGATATATTGCTTGAGCCCAGGAGTTCGAGACCAGCCTGGGCAATATAACAAGTCCTCATCTCTACAGAAAATTTAAAAATTAGCCAGACATGATAACACATACTGTAGTTCCAGCTACTTGGAAGGCTGAAGCAGAAGGATTGCCTGAGCCCAGGCGTTAGAGGCTATGGTGAACCATGATCATGCCACTGCACTCCAGCCTGGGCGACAGAGTGTGACCCTGACTCAAAAAATAATAATAATAATTTTAGAGGCCCAGCCAAGAACCTAGAAGGGCAGAAGGAAAAAGATATTTTTCCTCCCCTACATAGGTATGGTAGTATATATTATATATTATTTATATTATGCCAGTACATTGTTTATTGTATATTATGTATGAGGTGTATTTTCTTACAAAAGTACAAAAATCAACTATGCTATGTTAGCACGTGTTGGAGTACAATCACTAAAAGCAAGGACTCCAGACTTAAACTACTTTGGTTGAAAATGTGATTCTTCTTCTCACCAGCTAGGTAATCTTTGGTTAGTTAACGACTTTGAGCCTCATTTATATATATATATTTAGCGAGAGAGAGAGAGAGAGAGAAATTTGGAACCAAAATGTAAGACAATTAACTTCATTTGAATTCTAGGGAGATCTTAGCCTATTTGAGCTCTGTGCCTATTGCCTGCAGTAGACTTTAAACCAAGAAGAAATGTGGATTCATTCTTGGCAAGCCAAATTCTCATTTCTTGTTGTTCCCTAGACACAAAGGAAATGGAGATTATTAGAAGGTTAAAATATTTTTGGAAACCATAACTAGTATGCCTGGTTTTAACTAATTAACCCTTCTACGGAATTAATGACAGGGTTAATTAGCTCAAATGGTATACATCATTTAGTTTGAAAAAATAAAGCCTTGGAGATTAGAGTCATTCTTTTGCCATCTTGTGGTTTCATTCCCACATTGCAATGTGTTAAACAGATTTTCTCTATAAAAGCTGGATAGACACATTGTTTATCTATGTCATTTTAGTATATCTTGGCGCATATCTAAAGCTGCCACTTAAAACTACCAGATGATTGCATTCTATCCTTTTTTTCAAAATTCCAGATACTCAAATGTTCAGTCTTAAGCATCCCTCTAAAAAGGGAGAATGTTTTCATATACATTTGGCGATAAATGCAACAAGATGCTGTGGGGAACAGCTGAGTTGACAGAGGAAGGCTGACGCTTGCACAGTTCTGTGGGCTTCGGCTTCTTACTTACACGCTACCTTCTTTGCCAGGGTACCATTTAGAGTTTTATCGGGACAACTGATAAAACTGACAACTGATTACTCTAAGAGGGCTCAATCAACACAGTTTTGACCCCCAAACCTGAAGACAAAGTGTTGTTGTTCTGTTGCTGCTCTTGTTTGTGTTAACTTTTCACCCGTGTGAATGGCCTTCTCCATTACCTCCTTCACGTCAGCCTTCTGACAAGGAGAAAACCTGAAAGCTTGCCTCATCAGCAGAATCCTCTGTGTTGGTTGCGTGGACACAGCCTCAGGGTGTTGGTGCAAAGGTCCAGAAAAACTCATTCTCAAGCCGGGCTCGGTGGCTCAGCCTGTAATCCCGCGCCTTGGGAGGCTGAACTGAGTGGATTGCCTGAGCCAGCGGGTTCGAGACCCGCCTGGGCAAGCGAGACCTCATCTCTACAATAAATCAAAAAATTAGCCGGGTGTGGTAGCGCGCGCCTGTAGTTCCAGCTACTTGGAAGGCTGAGGCGGAAAGATCGCCGGAGCCCACCAGGTTGAGGCTGCGGTAGCCGAGAGCGTGACACTGTACTCGCACTCCAGACTGGGCAACAGAGTGAGACTCCAACTCAAAAAACAAACAAACAAACAATAATTCTATCTCCATGACTCAAAAAGAAAAAAAAATGCCCACCAGAGATAACCTGTGATGTTAAAATGGAACCCACAGTCAAAACAAGTGAGTCTGTAATTTTCCAAATTAAATTATAACTGAGCATTGGCTTACAGACATATTTATCCTTAAATATTTCCCTGTTTTATGTCAAAGTGTTATAAAAGAATTTACTGGAAAAGTCTTCCTATTCTGTATCCGTTAACTGCTGTAAGTATTGTAACTAATTAGCTCTGTATTCTCTATCAACACATAAGAAACTATCCCAAAACTTAGTGGTTTAACACAATAATTCTACAGGTCAACAATTTGGGCTGGGCTCAGCCTGGTGATTCTTCTGGTCTTCACTAGGCACACATATGCATCTGTAGTCATTTGCTAGGTTAACCAGAAGGTAGCTGGTCTAAGAAAGTCTCAGTTGGGATGACTTGTCTCTGCTATACATGGTCTTTCATCCTCTAGCAGGCCAGCCCAGTCTTGTTTTTATGATGTCTGAGCAGGTTTCAAGTTGTATTAAGGCCTAAACTTGGAAGTAGCCTAAGATGCATTGAAAGACTCTCAGAGCCTAGGCTCAGATTTGGCATATCACCTTTATTTGAATGCTTTCATATTTGTTCCCATTCAACTTAGGACAGCAGTGTAACAGAGCAAACGCCAATGTTACCAAAAAGCTAGTAAGATTTTTGTAGAAACTTATAAGCCACTTATATACTTTTTCTATATAATATCAATCCTGTTTTAACCTGATCATATTGAACATTAACTCCATAGGTTAAAAGTGGAAATTGATAATTAACCTCGATGCCACACAAAAAAGCAATGCATTCCAGTGGGGCGGGCGGAGTGGGGGAGCAGTGAACTAAGAATCAGATAGAATATTTGCATATTGGTTCCTCTGATGACATCTTATGTTGATGTCTTCGTGATTAAACCTAAGGACCATATAATGATCTGAATTCACAAGCTCTACTCAATCAAAGTAAAAGGTAGAGTGGAGAGGTAGAGGTGATGCTTAAAATAAAAAAGGCAAATCATTTTCCTGAAACAGTCTTATCAGGAGGAAGCTTGGTAGCCCAGAAAGAGCACTGGCTTGAAAAACAGAAAACCTGCACTCTACTCCCAGCTCTACCACTCATTTCTTGGTGACTTTGAGAAATAACTTGCTATCCAAAGGCCAACATTTATTTATTTCCATAAATTAGGGCAATGAGCTAAGTGACCAAAAAAAAAAAAAAAAAAAAAAAAAATATATATATATATATATAGAGAGAGAGAGAGAGAGAGAGAGAGACTGTGGAGGTTCCTGAATTCACCATATAGTTACAATGCCTACCTCCCTTTCTTACTCATCCTCCCACTGCTCTGCTTCCCATCCATCTTGAGGTGGGGTGGAGGGATCCAAAAATATATAAGCTGAATGGCCTTCTTCCATTTGGGCTAAGAGTACTTGCAATGTAAATGAAAAAATTCAATATGCTAACATTTGTAGTGAGTGACAACTTGTTTGTCAATCAGATTCCATGACAGACTAGACAAGAAAGGCTGCCAGCAGCATCCTGGATGTGTGACTGGGGGTGGGGTGTGAGGGATGACAGTGAAAAGAAGAAAATAAAGACTTTTTTCCCAGAAAACAGATGATCTGACAGTATAAAAATGAAACTGTTTTGGAGAAGGTAGATACAGCTTTAGACACACTGCGTGAATACCTACAGGGCCTGGCAATTAGAAAAGGCTTGAAAGCTGACGTTCAGAATTAAAGGACAGAGTAGAGTTCAGGGGAGTTAAGTGCCAGGAGAGAAAAAATTCAGAGCAATTCCTAGTCACGGAGTTCCAGGAGAAAACCAGCACTCAACTCAGCTCAACAAATTCAACACATGTTTCGAGAGTCTGCTTTATGCCAAGCACTGTTTTTACAGTTGAAGGAAAATTCTTAATAACCATACCATTGTCCTCATGAAGCATTTTGGAAAGAGAAAATAGACAATAATTTCTATGGTTATAAATAAAGCAGGAAAGGGCTTCCTAGGTATGGTCAGGGAGGTTGCAATTTTAAAAAGATAAGTCAGGGAAAACTTCAAGGAGAGGGTGGCATTAAGCACAGACTAGATGGAGGTTAGTACATAAGTTCTCTACCGCTTACATAAACCTGGTAAGACAGAGGACACAAGAGGTCAGGTAAAGTGGAGTCGTTACTCACAGACAGGCAGCAAGAAACTCAGAATCCTAGAATCTATGGCAAGGCTTGGGAAAACTGCCTAGGGCAGATGGAGTCTCTCCTGCGTGCACCTCACATCACACAGCAGCTGAGAGACCCTTTAAAGCTCTCCGCTCTGGGTTTTATATCCTGAGTACGACTTGAATCACTGAGTTCAAGCATTACAGGACATCCTGTCCTAGGAGGAACAAGGATATAACCTGGGCTATTCCAAACTCCTTCTTTTTGCAGGACATTGCATTCTTGGTACATTCTACAGTTATTCTGAGTACCACATGCAGGAGTGTGGGAGAGCCAGGTCAACCCAAGCCATCTGGACACCTGTTCTCCTGTAGTAAGTGGGTTATACAGGTGAACATCTGAGGACAGCTGTTCAAAGCAGAGTATGCCTTGTGTATTCTAGAGGTCGGTTGAAATGGAGTGAGGAGGTGGGGAGAGATGTAGGAGATCCGAGTGAAGAGCTGGTGTGGGGCATGTTGGAAAGTCTCTGTAAGAACTTGAACTTTTATTCAGAACATCACAGGAAGATAGGGGATGCCTCTGAGCAGAGAGGCCTGACCTGATTATTAAGAAGTCATGGGACTTTGGGGTCAGTCTGGCCTTGTGGGTTGCACAACTTATTTGTGTGTAAGAAGGGCAATATAAAACAGAACCTAGAGCCCTAAATCAGTGTATTCTTGATTCAGTCTACAAATATTTAAATGACCAAACATAAGCCTAAAGTCTAGGGATACAACAGTGAATATAATGCAGACCGCCACAGGAACTCGAGATTTAGTGGGAGAGAAAAACAAGAAAAGAGGCGCGACTCAGATGTAACTATCTTTATTTCTTTATCAATAAATCTAATATGCTAGCACGATGGCAGAAAACAAAATAGGTTACTTATTCCCAGTAACTTAATCACATCCGCATTTAAAACAAAACAGATCCTCTCCCAATTTAGTTCAGTCTCTGGTTCTCCCAAGCATTGGGGTATTCTCCTTTCTGAGCATAGAAGAAAGCTCATGTGACAAAAGAGAGGTGACTCTTCCCCATGTTGATCTGCTAAGGTGTCCCACCCAGTTGGTCATGCTGCCAGCATCTCTGCTTCCACCCTTTTCAGCTGAAGTATTTGAGTGCAGGTGGTTCTCTCAGCACTGTCAAGATCAGTGGTCTTCCCCACCAGAGATGACTCACCTGGACCCTGGCCTTCTGCTGGTGCTGGTTCACTGTGACTTTCCCATGACACAACTGGCCCCCAACTTTGGATTATTTGCCACAAAGCAAATTGATCTCACATTTTCGATTACATTCCATATACCCCAGAGGGGTATAAAACCACTTCTGCATCTTCTTCTTGCCACTCACAAGCTCCCAGAAATCAAGGAGCATAAACTCCTATGACCATTTCAGGTTGGAGGGAAGCACTCTGCAGGACATCTACACAGCCTCTCTGATGAAAAGTCAGGCATAAGCATATTCTGTTCTGTACTTTTTAACCTCTCTGACTTGTCTCTATTTACCCCAAACAAAGGTGCAAACCCTGAGGTAGAGACAGGGAGCAACCCTTGCACTTTATGTTTTGCTACTCATTTCGCCCTCCTCCACCCAGGCTCTAAACCTGAGAAAGGGCACTAACCTCCTTATGCGTCATAAATGATCTGAAATAGCCTGCATTCTACTCAACAGCTTGGTCTAAGGACCCCTTTACACTCCAAAAGTGTGAGCAGCCCGAAGAGGTTTTGTGGGGGTTGTATCTATTAAAATTTAATGAAGTAGAAAGTAAAACAGGTAATTTTAAAAATATTTATTTCCATATTAACTAAAAAATAATAAACTCAGTGCATGTTAGGATAACACAAATAACATTTTATAGAGAGAAAATACTGCATTTTTCAAAACAAAAAAATAGTAAAAAGAGTGACACTATTTTACATTTTTGCAAATCTCTAAGATCTGGCTTAATAGACAACAGTTACATTCTCATCTCTGCTTCTGCATTCAATATATTGCAATATCTTGTTTTGGTTGAAGTTTATGGAAGAAATCTGGTCACACAGATATGTTGTTGAAAAGGGGAAGAGTGTGAATGCAGATTCCAATGTATGTTTTTCTTTTATACCATGCCAAGACTTGTTAAGTGGTATTTTCTTAAAATTAGTTGTAAGTGACAGCATCTGAAAAACTATATCCATAATGTTTTTGAACTTTATTATGTTAAAACCCATTGTTCTCTTACATTTTGAATAGATCTGCTTACCTATACGTGATTTTGTATTGCACATTGCTCATTTGAAAATATGTTCACTGAGTTATGCAGATCTTTCAAATGTTGACTCATTTCACTATACCCTATCAAAAATTCACATTTAGTGGAACAGGACGGAGAATCTGAAAATAAAAACATGGTACCCCAACCAACTCATCTTTGACAAAGTCATCACTAACAAACACTGGGAAAAGAAAACCATATTTAGCAAATGATGCTGGGAAAACTGGCTAGCCACATGCAGAAGAATGAAACTGGACCCCTACCTATCACCATATACAAATATTAACTCAAAATGGATAAAGGACTTAAATGTAGAACCTCAAACTATAAGAATCTTAGAAGATAACTTAGGGAACATCTTCCTGGACATCAGAGTGGACAATGGACTCACGACTAAGTCCTCAAAAGCAAATGAAACAAAAGCTAAGAAAGACAGGTAGGACCTTATTAAACTGAAAAGTTTTTGCACAGCAAAACAGGTGCTGGCATGGCTGCAGAGAAAAGGGAATGCTACTACACTGTTGGTGGGAATGTCAGCTAGTTCGACCTGTATAGAAAGTAGTGTGGCAATTTCTAAACTAAAAACTGAGCTTCCATACAATCCAGCAATCCCTCTTCTGAGAATATACTCAGAGAAACATAAATCACTCTACTAAAAAGACACCTGCATATGCATGTTAATTGTGGAACTATTTATGAAAACAAAAATATGAAACCAACCCAGATGCCTATTGAAAGTAGACTGGATGGGGCGACCCCTTTGGGCCGCCTCCCACTGTGGGAGCTTCTCTGTCCTCTCAATAAATTCTGCTTTCTCACTTAAAAAAATAAAAAATAAAAATAAAGTGGACTGGATAAAGAAAATGTGGTACACATACTTGAAGGAATACTATGCAGCCATAAAGAAGAACAGGATCATGGTCTTTGCAGCAACTTGGATGCAGCTGGAGACCATCATACTAAGTGCACTATCACAGAAACAAAGAACAGAATACAACACGTTCTCATAAGTGGGCCCTTTACACTGGTCACACTAGCACAAGGGTGGGACCAGCAGACGCTGGACCCTGCTAGGAGAGAGAGGGAGAAAGAAGGGAGGGGGAAGCATGTGGCAACACACTGGGTACGACATCCACTATCAGGGGGAAGAGAGGATTAGCTAAAAGCTCAAACTTTACCTGTATGCAACCTACTTATGTAAATCCCCACTTGCACCCCACGACTCTAAAATAATTCTTTTTAAACTTGCATTTGCTAATATATCATCAACAAAGTCTTCATGTACTGGAATGTAGTGAAGTTTAAGGTGGCAGATACAAGTCTTCAAAGAAAATTTTAATTTTCACTTGAAAGCTCAAACTTACCATAGGAAACAAATACTGCCAGCTTTTTCCCTGAAGTTACAGGCTCATGTAAGTCACTTTCAAGAAAATGTTTACCAAATATCCAGGTCTGAATAACAAGAGCTTGTCTGTCAATCAGTCACTCAAGTAAAAATTGTTTCATGAAACAAGTACCTGGTCCAGGTCACAAGTAAAACAAAACAAAACAAAAAAATGCTTTTCCTCCAGACAGCCATGGCGTGTTTTAATAGCTTTATTGAGATATAATTCACACAATTCACCCCTTTAAAGTGTACATTTCAATGATTTTTAATATATTCACAGACTAGTACATTGTGGGTCATAACCACAATCAATTTTAGAGCATTTTCAACCAGCAAAAGAAACCTCAAACCCCTAGCCATCATCCTCCAGTTCCTCCATCCTCCCCAGCCCTAGGCAACCACTAATCTACTTTCTTTATAAATGTATCTATTCTAGACTTTCATATAAATAAAATGATGTGGTCTTTTGTGACAGACTTCTATCACTTAAACATGATGTTTTCAAAGTTCTTCCAAGTTGTAGCATATATCAATACAGTATTTCATTCCTTTTTGTGGAAAATTTAAAATCTAGGCTACTCATATAATTAAATATTATTTACCCATAAAATAAACAACTGATCTTGTTTCCACTTTGGGGCTATTTGAATAATGCTGCTATGAACATTAGAATACACGTTTTTGTGTGGACATATGTTTTCATTTTTCTTGGGTGTATAACTAGGAGTGATATTAATTAATCTAGGGTAACTCTGTGTCCAACTATTTGAGAACATGCCAGACTGTTTTCTGAGCAGCTGCACTATTTATCATTCCCGCCAGTAGTATATGAGGGTTCCAATTTCTCTACATCCTGTCTAACACTTGTCTTTATCTTTTTTATATTAGTCATCCTAGTGGGTGTAAAGTGGAATCTCACTATGGTTCTGTTTGCATATCCCTGATATTTAATGATGCTGAGCATCTTTTCATATGATTATTGGCCATTTGTATATCATCTTTGGAGACAATTATTTGCCCATTTTTAAATTGGGTTATTTATCTCTTTATTATTCAATTGTAGATGTTCCCTTATGTTTTACATACGATTTTCATTAGATTTATAATTTGCAAATATTTTATACCATTCTGTGTATTGTCTTTTCTCTTTATTGGTGATGTTCTTTGAAGCACATTTTTTTAAATTTAGATAACTTCTTTATTTTTACTTTGGTCACTTGTGTTATTGGTGTCATAGTCAAGAAACCATTGCCTAAGGCAAGGTCAGCAAGATTTATACCTATTTTTTTTTTTCAGAGAGTTTTATAATTGTAGCTCTTGATTTAAATCTTCAATTCATTTTGAGTTAATTTTTTCTACATTGTGAGGTAGGTGTTCAAATTCGTTTTTTTGCATGTGTATATCCAGTTGTCTCAGCACCATTTGTTGTTGAAGAGTCTATTCTTTCCTCTTGAGTTGTCTTGGCAACCTTATTGAAAATCAGTTGACATAGATGTATAGATTTATTTCTGGACTCTCAATTCCATTCCGTTGATCTAGAATCTATCCTTATACCAATGTCATACAAGTCTTGATTATTGTAGCTTTTGTAGTAAGTTTTGACTTTAAAGAAAAAAAAAGAGTGTCTCACTTTGTTGTTCTGTTTTCACAATTGTTTTGCCTATTCTAGGATCTATGAGTTTCCATGTGAATTTTAGTTTGTCATTTCCAAGATATAGATTTCTATCTATATCTATCCTGTCTGTCTTTCTGGAAAACCCTGCTAATAAGCTACCTTAACAATACTAAGTCTTTCAATCCATGAATATGGGATATCTTTCTATTTATTTAGGTTTTCTTTAATTTAAAAAAAGTTCTGTAGTGTTCAGTGTGCAAATCTTGCACTTCTTTCATCAAATTTATGTCTAAGTATTTTATTCTTCTTTACGTTATTGTAAATGTAATTGCTTTCTAAATTTAATTTTCAGATAGTTCAATGCAAGTGTATAGAAAAACAATATAATTTTATATATTGATCATGGGTCCAGCAATGTTACTGTGCTAATTTTTTAGCTCTAATCGTTTTTTAGTGAGTTCCCCAGGATTTTCTATATACAAAATTATGTCATCTGAAAATATTCCTTTCCAATATGGATGCCCTTTCATTTCATTTACTTGTCTAATTGCCCTTACCAGAATCAATAGTATAAATAGAAGTGGCAGAACAGACATCCTGTTCTTATTTTCAATCTTAGAGGAAAGTATTCTTTCACCATTAATATAATGTCAGTTGTGGGTGTTTTATAGATGCCCTTTACCAAACTGAAGAAGTGTACTTGTATTCCTAGTTTATCTACTGTGTTTGTCATGAAGAAGTACTGAAATGTTGTCAAATGCTTTTTCCACTTATGTTGAGATGATCGTGTGGTTTTTGTCCATTATTCTATTGACATGGTATATTACATTGATTGATTTTCATATGTTAAAACAACCTGTATTCCTGAAATAAATTTTACTTGACTGTAGTGTATAATTCTTTTAATATATTGCTGGATTTTATTTGCTTGTGTTTTGTTGAGGAATTTTGTGTCCATCTTCATAAAAGACATTGATGTATAGTTTTTTTGCGATGTCTTTGCTTAGATTTGGTATCAGGATAATACTGGCCTTATAGTCATAGAATGCATTGGAAACTGTTTCCTCATCTTTTATTTATTGGAAGGGTTTGTAAAGAAGTGGTAATAATTATTTAAACATTTGGTAGCATTTTCCATTTGGTCCTGACTTTTCTTTGTGGAAATATTTGCATTACAAATGTAATCTCTTCACTTGTTAGAGGTCTATTCAGATTTTTTAGTTCTTCTTAAATCGCTTCAGATAATTTGTGTCTTTCTAGGAATCTGTCCATTCATCTAAGTTATACAATTTATTGCCATACAGTTGTTCAGCTACAGAACTTTGGTATGCAGCAGAAGTGCTCTCTACATATTTTCCATTTCATCACACAGAATATTGAAAAATACATGCATTCAAGGATCAAGATTTAATAAAATTAAATTTTTACTGCCTCAGCAAAGACATTCTTAAGCTTTTTTAAAAAAAACTGTAACTTCTTGGTGATGAAAAATACAATGTCTATGAGTGCACTCATCCTAAAGTGAAACAGTTTTACTCATAATTGCTTTGGTAGAATCAGTGTAAATATCGACACAATAAGAAAGACAAGGTCAAATCACATCTTAGTTTTGTTATTAAAACTGTTTTAACCTAATGGACTTTAAAGAAACTCAGAGACTCCACTCCCAGCTCCCAGCCCCCAAGGTCCGCAGAGCATACGTTGAGAACTACTAGTGTATAGTAAAGAAACTATATTCCAACTTTTGGCCACTTGAACCAGAAAAATTATTTTATATTATAAATTTCTTACAAATGAAAGCCTTGCTTACTAGGCTATTGTTTCTGCAATGCTCTTTTACATTTTTCTGAACTAGCTAAAATGTTCAACTTAGCAATGCTACTTTGCTTTCAGTTCTACCAGCTCTCACATTGAAGCAATGGTACCTGTGCTTCAGGGCAGAAAATAACAATTTCAGGAAATAAAACCCATGGTTTAAAATTCCCCAATTCTATTTTATTTCATAGTCATTCATATTACAGTTTTGTAGGTCCTCAAATAGAGAAAAGCTCTGAAGTCTATGATGCCAAAAATCACTTCTGAGAGGAGGTAAGGCATGGGGTTGGGGGATGGAGAGCAGACCACAGAGAAAGGGCATATGCAAAAGATCCAAAGGTCATACAGAGTATTTGACCCACTAGGGAACTGGAGATCTTTGTTTTGGCTACAAGGCACACTGGAGAGGACATAGATCTAGAAATAAATAAGAACCATTTTGTATTAGTCAGAGTTTTTCAGAGAAATAGAACCAATAGGATATACAGACTATAGATAGATAGATGATAGATAGATAGATAGATAGATAGATAGACAGATAGATAGATACTAATTGGCTTTTGCAATTATGGAAGCTGAGAAGTCCCATAGTATGCCTCCTGCAATCTGGAGAACCAGGAAAACCAATGATGTAATTCAGACCAAATCTGAAGGCCTGAGATCTAAGGGAGATAATGTTGTAACTCCCAGTCCAAGACTGAAAGCCTGAAAACCTAAATCCCGGGATCTGAAGTACTGAGAACCCAGATCTCTGATGTCCAAGTGTAAGAGAAGATGAATATTCCAGCTCAAGGAGAAAAAGAATTTGCCCTTCCTCTGCATTCTTGTTCTATCTGATCCCTCAAGAGATTGTGTGATGTCCCTCCACATTGGTAAGGGCTGATCTTCTTCACTCAGGCCACTGATTCAAATGCTAATCTCTTCTGGAAACATACACACACCCAGGAATGTTTTTTACCAGCCATCTGGGTATCCCTTAATCCAATCCAGCTGACATGAAAAATTAGCCATCACACCTATCAGGAACGCTATTCATTGTTATTATGTTCATTAAGGACATGGGATATATTCTTGAAAAGAGGAGAGAAATGGAAGATCACTTTTGCTACAGTATGGAAAACAGAGTAGAAAAGCAAGATAGGAGATAAGAGTAGGTAGACAATTGTTGAAATAACCCAAATGAGACAAAATAGGGGACTGAACAAACACAGCGGCAATGGGTGAAAAGGCATAGATAGATTTTTAATACAAAAACATGGAACATCAAGATTGGTAAAATTTTGAATGCAGGGAGTGAAGGAAGAAAATCAAGGATAACTCCTAAGTTTCTGATGATGGTGTGTCATGTTGAGTTACACAGGAAGGTTATGGGGATGTTTAGATGGGAAGTTTTAATTAGTTCAGTCTGACACAGGCCAAGTTTGGGGTGTTTATATGACATCTGAGTGGAGATATCTGGTGAATCGTTTAACATATTTCTGAACCTCACTGAGAATAGCTGAGTTAGGGATTGTACATTTTTAGTGGTACCAGTCTGCAAGTTTGCATTTTCTTCAAAAGAGCTCAGTAGCTTGGATGCAAGGGCTGGTGCAGTTAATGGCTTGGTGATGATGGAGCATGCTGGGATAATGGCACCGGTTCCAGCAATTCTAACTTTCAAGTGGTGATGAAGAGTTTGTGCCACAGAATCAGCAACTGTGGTCCTAAGGTATAATAGCCTCCAGCAGCGTCCTTCAACTGTACAATAAAAACAGAGGGTAACTGAAAAACGGTGAGTGCAAAAAAAGGAAAGCCGAGAGAGAGAGACATCAGTAGAGTTGCATTGCTTTACCTAGGTCTTTTTCTCAAGGCAAAATTGTGATATGGCCATCTTCATTCATGTTTTTTTTCCACCTTTCCTTCCTGAGTTTTTTAGTTGGACTCTGGGAAAGAAAAAGGACTACGTTTTAAGCAAGAAAAGATAGAATACAGGAAATTAGGTGCTTACAAATCTATCAGCAGGAATGGCAGAGCAGGCTTCTCAAATGACTCTCATGTAACACAGAAATGACTTATGAGGGAAGCTACTACCTCAGAGCCTGCTCCTGGGGCTTTGTTGGAGTCACTCCTACAACTATCTCTGGACACCCAAAAAGGTGGAGAATAGTCATCTGAAGATTAAATGCAAAGACCAGGAAGTCCTATCAAGAAATGACTATTGCCAGCATTGCTTCTCAACACCCAGAGAGCTGAGAAGGGATTCTAGAACAATGCTGTGGGGAAACTTTGTGTTTCCATAAGATGACTTGCCATAATCATGAGCCAAGACCATGTTGTCATGAAGGTATTTTTTAGATGTGATTAACATTTGAATCAGTAGATGACCTTCACGATGTGGGTAGGCTCATCCAATCAGTTGAAGGCTTAAGAGAAAAGACTAAGGTCTGCTGATGAGAAAAGAATTCTGCATCTAGGCTGTGTTCAGACTCAAGACAGGAACATCAACACTGACCAGGCCTGCCATGCAGATTTCAGACTCCCACAACTGCATGAACCGATATCTTAGAATCTCTCTCAAGATATTAGATTATACCTGGGCTGCCAAAAAGTGTATACACATTTGAAGAGACAGTATCTATGTATTACTTGTAGTCTGCGGTAATCAGAAGTGTCTGGGTGCTGATGGTAACCATTTTGAGCACTTCTTGTAATTGCAGAAGTCAAACTTGACTTGTATTCATCTACAATTTTAGTAGTTTTTCCTTTCTTAAAGGATATACACATATTTTGGCATCCTCTATCTATCTATCTATCTATCTAATCGATCTATATTCTCCTATTGGTTCTGTTTCTCTGAAGAATCCTGACAGTTTGTGTCTTTTTCACAGCAAGCCCAAAGAAACTGGCACAGCTCTTAAATAACTCAAAACAATGCTATCTTGAGTTATTTGTGGCACTTCTCAATTGAGGATATCAAGACATATTCAATCCAATTTGTCTCTGGAAATAGTCTATCAATGACAGAAAAGGTTGAGTTAGTCAAAACTTGAGCAAATCAAAAGTTTGTGCCTCGGCTAACTATTGCTAACACACATGGCCCAGAATTAAAATGTTAAGGTTGATTCTACTTTCTCTGGTATGTGCTATATCTGACATATTACACGAATCCAAATGTTCTCCCTCCATATACCGTATCTTCTTGTACACTATAATCCAAACTCATCCCCCACCACAGCACTAATTGGCCACAAGGATTATGACAAATCATAATAATATCTGGGACTTTTTAAATGGAAATACTAAGGGAAGCAGTTCTTTTGCTTCTCAGCACAGCTAGAATGTGCAACCACAACTACTTATGATCACCTCCTCACTTGCAGCAGGTGAGAATGAAAGTCCCACAGAAAAAGAGATGAAGAAAAAAGACCCAGGGTGTTCTTTGCCACAGTTGAATCTATCATTGAGCTCTTGCTTCCTGCAGGTTTTCCTTCATATGAACTGCTACAATATCTTTTCCAGTAATGACAGTCAATAAATTATTTCTCTCACTCTATTAGAATTGGGCTGGGGGTGCCTGGAACCATATACGATTAGACATTTTGATGCTTTCTTGTTACTGCAGCATCCAGTAACAAAAACTGGAGGTGCAGCAGCATCAGTGATTGGACCGCATCATTGCAGGAAGAACACATTTTCTTTCTTTTTCGGGGGGGCGCAGGAAACATGTATTTATTAAGGCAAAGACAGAAAGTGGCATCCAGCCAGGATTATGAAAAACAGCCAAACACATTAGCATAATGCAGGACAGAGAGTAAAAAAGTGCAAAGGTGCCCACCAGGATAAGGATGCTGTGGGTAGCTATGCTTTCTAGGGAGGGTCTTGCAGAGACATCGGTCCTGTGAATATATTGGACCCACTGCTTGTGTCTGTACAGGATGGAAACCATGAAGCCGCTGGCCCAGAGCATGAGCCCCAGAACATCAGGGAATACCAGCAATGCTGCCGCTGATGAGTACAAGACGTCTTCATGAAGCAGAGCAGAACAGTATCTATAATCTTTTTTCTTTGTGATATTTGTATTTTTCCTTTTATTTTATTTTATTTTTTTGAGTTGGGGTCTCACTCTGTCACCCCGACTGGAGTGCAGTGGCCGCTCCCGGCCACCGCAGCCTCGACCTGCTGGGCTCCGGCGATCCTTCTGCCTCAGCCTTCCGAGTAGCCGGAACTACAGGCGCGAGCTACCACGCCCGGCTGATTTTTGATTTTTGATTATAGAGATGAGGTCTTGCCAAGTTGCCCAGGCGGGTCTCGAACCCGCGGGCTCAGGCAATCCACTCACCT
>CAUYQG010191323.1:0-14516 GCA_963574415.1 Tarsius wallacei
TGCCCCTCTCTTTCCCCTCGCCCTCCCCTAGCTTTGCTTCTTCCCACCTTTGCCTGAGACTTCCCCCACCCTTCCTGGAATGAATCTCCATCTCCTTTTTGCTCTTTTCCTTCCATCCCCCCAGTTCTCTGGTAGGCCTGAGCTTGAAGTCTCCGATCCCTCGGGGTCAGAGGGGCTTTGGTTCAGGCCAGATCTCCAAAGGGCCCCCGAACTCTGTCATTCATCTTTGGCCAGTGCTTTACTTGTATGAGGAAGAGAAACTTCAGTCTGAGGAGGAAATGGTAGGGCAGAGGATTGAGAAAGTGGAAAATAACTTTGTTTCACCATAGTTTCCTCCTGGGCTTTCTCACCACTCTCTGCCTCCAACCCTAGTGGGAGGGAGGCGGTCTGACAAGGTGGAAGAGGCTGGGCCCAGGGGAGCCCGACAGGAGCTATAGAGCCCCTTGGAGCCCTGGTCCAGTCCCAGGGCTGAGGCTTTTTCAGGTCCAGATCTACAGCCTAGTGCTGGAGGGGCCTCTATAAGCCAAGGCCTCCGTTTTTCTCCTCAGGTCTCTTGCTTCCTCAAGGGAGGCATTCGCCCTCCACAGCAATTCATCCTGCACAGTCTGGGGAGAGCTGGGCTGAATCTGCTAGCTCTGGCATCCTCTTCCTTTCCTGCTCCTCCCATTTTCCTCCTCCTGCTCCAGCTCAAGAGGACCCATGGCCTGGGAGGTTATACACCAGCTACTGCCTGTCCTGCTGGCACTCCTGGCCTCAGGTGAAGGACAGGGAAGGAGGGCCAAGGGAAGGGGACAGTGTGGGAGAGGGGAAGGTGGTGGGTAGATGAGGGGGGCATGAAGGGTGCCGTGTGAGGGGAGGGCAGGGAGCAGGGTGGTGCTGTGGCCAGAGGTGGGCTCTGGAACACATCTTGAGTAGAAGTACAAAGAGGGGTGTTCTCTGACGAGGGAGGCCCCCGTCTCCCAGCCCTGAGGTGGCACTTGGGGGGCTCCTGACCTGAGGGTTTCTTCTCAGGTTCATGGGCACAGGAATTCCATAGACTGGAGGGTGAGACAATCTCTGTGAGATGCCAATACGCTGTCTACCAACGTTCACAAGTGAAATGCTGGTGCAAGACAACATCAGCCAATAGATGTAATATCGTAGCGGACAGTCGCAGGTCAGCGGCTAGGGAGCCTCGATACTCCATCCAGGATGATCGCGACTCTGGCATCTTCACTGTCACCATGACTGACCTCAGGGTAGAGGACTCCGGGTCCTATTGGTGTGGAATTCTTCGATCTTCTACTATCTTCATTCTGAGAACCATCGATCTGGTGGTATCTCAAGGTGAGTTTTTTCCCTTCTTATCTGCGGATTTCAGGCTTCCTGATTCATGAGGTGTTAGACTTAGAGAGGACCCTACAAATCCTGTCCATCCACCCTCTCATAGCTGGAAACTGGGGCATGGGGAAGAAAAGCTCCCAGCCCCAGGTCACCCGCAGCTGAAAAGCAGAACCTACCTTAGAACACAGAGCTGCTGGCTTCTGGTTGTCTCTTCCTTCAGCCTCACGTGTATTTTTCTCAACATTTTTGCTGCTTTGAGCAGGACTCCTCCATTTGTTTGGAATCCCTTTAAAGCTTTCCATGCTTGAGCACAGCTGGTTTAATGTTGCATTCCTGGACATCCCTACCCTTGACCCTAACCTCCAGCTTCCCCTCAAAGGGTTGTGCTCAAGATGGATCGCAAAGTCATGGGGTGAGGGTGGAGACATGTGGGCAGACAGGAGAGTCAGTCTACCTGAGACTGAGAAGTGAGACTGGGAGGTGTAGCAGCCAAGGGCTCAGGAGCCCTGGGTCCTCTCCTTGGACCTTCCCCTAACAATTGAAAGTCCAGCTTAAAAATCGAATGTCTGCAGTTACCACTGGTCCTGAAGTTCCTGAGTATTCCTCCTGAAAACTGTAGGGTTGCAAAGTGCCCCGCATTTTTCTGTGATGTTCAGACCCCCTTCCTGCTGCTGAACCTGCCCAGACATTTGGTCAAATGGGCTCCTGGAGGATGTTGAGTTATTGCTCCATCCCCACTGCCTACTACCCAAGCTTTGGCTCACTGTAGGGCACAGGGCTAGACTAGGCTCTGGAAGGAGCATAGCCCAGCCAGAAAGACCGATGTGAACGAAGGGTCATGGCACAGGGTGGTAGGTGGCATAAGAGAAGCAGGTTGGGTAAAGTCACAAGGAAGGGAGGAGTCGCTGGTGAAGGCCAGGGCTACATCCCCTCACCCCAGGAGGACTCCACAGAAGTGGAGACACCATCTGGGCCTCACTGAATGAGGAGGAAACAAAAAGGTGTGGGGGAGGCATTAGAGCCTGAAAGGGCATGATAGAGTACAACACAATAGAAACAGAAAGAGACTGGAGAATATCTCCAGTCTGCATGTGACAATGTAGTTATCTCATCAAAATCCACTTCAGGGCTGGGCACGGTGGCACAAGCCTGTAATCCCAGCATTTTGGGAGGCTGAGATGAGAGGATTGCCCAAGCCCATGGGTTCAAGACCAGTCTGGGCAACATAGTGAGACCTAGTCTCTACAATAAATAAAATAATTAGTTGGGCATGGTAGCATGTGCCTATAGTTCTGGCTACTTGGAAGGCTGAGGTGGAAGGATCGCCTGAGTCCAGTAGGTCAAGGCTGCGGTAGCCGTGGGCATGCCATTGCACTCTGGCCTGGGCGACAGAGTGAGACTCCAACTAAAAAAACAAAAAGCCACTTGCACTGTGATACTTCACTGTGAGAGAAATCCAACAGAATTCCATTTGCTTGCAGGGCACGTGGTCTCAGCGTCCTCAACGTTCTTACTTGGTCCAGGGCCAGGAGTGGACTCCTCTCACTCAGGGCTGGGGGCTAAAAGTGGGAAACCCTGAAGTGTGGGTGAACAGACAAGTGCCCCCCTCACTGTCCTCTCTCACAGATTCAAGAATATACACCACCAGTAGCACTAGAAGGACAACAACCCCAGCCTCTGCCACCAGCCCTGTCATTGCCAGGTACCACCGCCCCCATCCCTCTCCTCTCAGCCTTCCTTTTCCTCCTATCCTCTGACAACTGTGTCAAATGCCCCCAACACTGACACAGATACCCAGGTCTCAGGGTAAGGAACAGGGTCACACAGTCACTCTAGGTCACTTCACCTGAGCCTCAGTTTTCTCATTTACAAAATGGGAATGATAGCATTCCCACCTTACATCAGGGTTTCTAATTCTCAGCACTGTTGATATTTGGAGAAAGAAAATTCTTTGTTGTAGGGGGCTGTCCTGACATGGTACGATGTTTATCAGCATCCTTGGCCTTTGCTCAGTAGATGTCAGTAGCACACACTTCCCTCTGACCACCCAGATGTGACAGCCAAAAATATCCCTAGGCATTTCCAGGTGTGCCACACCACCCCAGTTTGGAACTATGGTCTTACAGGGTTGTTGTCAGGATTAAAGGAAAGCCTGAATTCAAAGGGCTTAGGCCAGTGCCAGGCACATGACCAGGCCTGCTTCTTTTACCTTTGCCTCCTCTCCAGCCCTTCTCTGTCTGTAAGAGCCACAGTGCATCTAGGGAAAGGGCATACTCTGTTGTTACTACAACCCATTAGTCTGCTTTCCCCTCTACCCCTGCTTGCTGGTTTCCACACCCCAGTGACAGGGACTGGTAGTGTTTTTCTGACCCTGCCCTCCCCTTCCCTCTCCACTCACCATCACTGCTGACGAAGAAACCCGGGCTCTTGCAGAACACAACTCTTTTCTTTATTAAACCAGAAGCCAAGGGATGTTATCATCTGTGTGAGAAAGGTCCCTGAACTTCCTCTTCTCCCAGTCTGACCCTTGACACCCCAGACACCTTCCCTAAAAACCTGCTATGGTGTAAGACAGTCTACCTTTGTGTTCTACCTTTGACTTAAGACAGGAACTATTAAAATGTGTGCGTTATCAAGCAGAGGAACTTATCAATTACACAAGTATACGCTGAGAGCTCACTGCATCTCATAGAGAAGGCTTGCAGTTAAGGAGGTGAGACAAGAATGTTTAAGGGGACTGGGCATGGTGGCTCACACCTATGATCACAGTGCTTTGGGAGGCTGAGGCGGGAGGATTGCTTGAGTCCTGCAGTTTGAGACCAGCGTGGGTAGCAAAGTGAGACCTTGTCTTTACAAAAACAAAAAAGTTAGCTGAGTGTGGTGGCATGTGCCTATAATCCCAGCTACTTGGGAGACTGAGGTGGAAGTGTTACCCCCAGAAGGTCAAGGATGTGGTGAGTCGTAGTGGTGCCACTGCACTCCAGCCTGGGTGACAGAGTGAGATCCCAACTAAAAAAAAAAACCCAAACAAGCAAACAAACAAAAAAGCAAGTTAAAAAGGCCAGTTGGGGTGGCTCATACCTGCACTTTGGGAGGCAGAGGCAAGATTGCCTGAGCTCAAGGGTTTGAGACAAGCCTGAGCAACTTGGCGAGACCTTGTCTTTACAATTAAAGAAAAAATTAGCCAGGTGTAGTGGCGTGTGCTTGTGGTTTCAGCTACTTGGCAGGCTGAGGTAGAAGGATTGCCTAAGTCCAGCAGGTAGAGACTGTGGTGGCCAGGAATGTGCCATCGCACTCCAACCTGGATGAGACAGTGAGACTCCAGTTAAGGGAAGGTGCTGGAAAAGGTGAGCGTAGATCCTGAAACAGGGGCCCAGAAGGAAAGTCAAGAAATAACAATTGCAAAAGAGGAAAAAAACGAAGACTCAAGACAGCACCGGCATTTCCATTCTATAGAGAAGGAAACCAGCCTAGAGACAGAATGGCCTGCCCCAGACTGTATGATCTATGGGGCAGAGCCCTTGACTATATGGGGACCTCAGGGAGGCTGGAAGCTGGGGAGAGCTTGTGGTGACAACAGGCATGGGGAGGAATGGTATTTCAGGGAGGAGATTGGGCTGGGCTCTGACTTTGCTCACTGGGCTGGTCCTTATTCCAAAGCGCCCCAGAAAAGTCCATCGTCCTGGGTGTGGTGGTGGTCGTGGTCATACTGCTGATGATTCTGGGGGTCGCTCTCCTCATCATCCTGTACCTCTGGAAAATGCGAAGAAGACGCGGGAAAGGTAAGCCCCTGTCGCTGGCTTGAGCAGACCACTGAGTGCTTAGTCATTTATAAGGTAGTCTAAGAGCCATGCGGACAAGGCTTGTTACATTCATTTTACCAGCGAGGAAACTAAGACCCAAGATGTGAAATGGCTAAGATCCCCCTGGGAACCTCACATGGCTCTCCTCCCTTTTGCCAGAGTGGCAGGTGGGGAGGCCCCTGAGGGTAGAACAGTTGTCTTCTGAGGCTTGAGGTCAGCTCACCCAAAGCCAATTCAACTCAGCACCAATTTGCCTAAAACTAGGTATGCTAGTATCCATTGGGACCACGTATTTTTACCATCTTTTGGATTAAGGCTTTTTAACAAATTTATGTAAAGACCTTTCTTTTAATGGTATTGCTTCTTAATTGTTGCTATCATTTTTACTTTTTGCTTTCTTAAAAGCAGTTCAAAGACTTCTTAATTTTCAAAATTTTAAGTTTTTAGCATTAGTCACATGTGAAATCTATGGTAGATTATCAGATTAATTCCTTTTGATGAATCCTACTTCCTTTCTTGCTGTTTTTTTTTTTTTGGTTGGTTGGTTGGCACATAGATATTGTATGCATATTAAAGATACTCTAAAGGTGTATCTGTTGACAAGATTGAAATGTGTGAGTGGGTCAGAGTTACACTTGGTTTTAATTTTTTAAGCTATACAAACCCAAAGGGAGGAGTGGATTGTAAAATTTTATATACATATTTTTCAAACTGTATAAAATCATTTTAGCAGGTCACAATAACATTTTTATAAAACAAAATAGAAGAGGAAAATATCAAAATGCTTTGCACATTTTTTGTTAAATTTTAATTTCAGGAGTGTGTGTGTGTTTGTGTTTTATAGTAGATAAATTGTGTATCACATTAGAGTTCCTGGTTCAAAAAATTTGAGAGACATTACTGCATATAAGTTCATCAGCAAGTAGACTATACTTAAGTTTGATGTTTAAATTTGGAATTTTCAGTGACCTGCACTTGACAATTGTGTGGGCTTTATGCAAATTAACCACAGACAGTTAGTTTGTTTTGCTTCTTAGCATCCCTGGGCATTTGAGCTCAGACAGGAACATGTCCCCTGATCCAGTCCTGGTCTCTTTCCTGTAAGTGTCCCTTCTGCCCAGCCAGGACCCCAATGCTCCCCATCTTATTTCCATGGGACTTGGGTAGAAAGAAGTCCCTCCCCTGACCTTGACTGTCTTTTTCACAGGTGAGGCTGGATCTCACCACATCTATGATGATGTTTCAGTCCAGAAGGAGGGGACCACTGTGAGTAGGAATGACCCTTCCCTAGGACAGAGAACCTCAGTTTTTATGCATATCTTGGTCGTTGTTCTTTTTTTTTTCTCCAACTTCTCAGTCTACACTTATTCAGTTTCTATTTACTCCAAACCTTGACTCATACTGGTGACTGCTCAGTTCCCTACTTACTTGTGGCCTGTCTCTGTGTTTCCTTTCTCCATATTTCCCAATCCAAATATCTTATAGAGAGAGAAAGAGAGAAGTTGCTGGAGACAGCTTTCCATGTCTCGTGGGTCATGAGCCAGCCTGTGGATTGGCTGCCATTGGTCCAGTCAGTTGTGGGGAAGGGTGTTACATGGCAGAAAACATGTTTCCCTAAGCCTCTCTCTCTGCAGGGTGTAGGGACTGGGCAGTTTCCCTTGGGTGGGTCTGTCCTGTCTAAACACCCGACTCTTGGAATCATAGAATCGCAGGATTGGGAGGATCTGAAGTCATCTGGACCAACCCTCTGTGTCATGTAGTATCAACTCCACAAATAACATCCCTACCAAGTGCTCTTCAAGCTCAATGTTACTCAAACTTGAGTGTGCATGAAAGCCACTTGGAGGGCTTCTTAAAGCAGAGTTTCCTGGGTTTCACTACAGACATTTTGCTTCAATAGATCTGGACTAGAGCTGGATGAAGCATTTTAACGAGCTCGGAGGAGATGTGGTGCTACTGGTCCATGATCCATATTCCATGTAGCCTTCCCTAGCCTATTCTTAAGCATGTTCCATGATGGCAACCTTGTTGCCTTCAGAAGCAACTTTTTCCAGCCATTCATTCCCAGCGGCTCTGTAGAATCAGTACCTTGTCCCACATCTTATCCCTGTTCCTGCCCTCCATCCAACTCTGGGTACCCAGAGGGTCTCTGACCACTCCAGCTGTGATCCATACAATGGGCATCTGTCTTCTTTGATTTCCAGGGCTCCACTCAGCAGATTGCCACTGATGAGGACACTGGGACCATCTGCTATGCCTCCCTTATCCACCTAAACCACTCCAACCTGGAAGACTCCGTCTATGTCAACACCCACCCCAACCTGAAGCCCACGCCTGACCCCTTTCTGTCTGTGGAATATGCCAGCATCACTAGAAATAGACCCCAGCCCTCCAAATCGGCTTCTGCAGAGGGGAAGTCTGGGAACTGAAGGCAGAATTCACTAAGCAGTGAGCCCGTATCAGATGCTCATATGGTACAGAGCCGCTCTTCCTGCAATGGGCAACTTCTGTGTGGCAAAGACAGCTATCAACTAACAGGGGCTCACCCCATCCTGTAAGGGAGGGGAGGAAGGGGAAGCAAAGCAAAGCAAAGTCCTTGTCAACCCAGAGGGCAGAAGCTGTGAGTCTGAGGACTCTGATGCAATCTTGGAGGATTTCTGGACACCTGCCCTTCCCTCTCCCTCTCCCTAAAGACAGAGTCCAACTAGATAGGGGGTCGGGATCCAGTACCTCTGAGTAACCAAACTCTCACCTCTCTCTGTGACCATCACTTTCTGTCTAGACAGGGGCTGTGCAATTCTGACAGATTGTATAAGTTCCTCTATCAATGCCTCTCTCCTTGTGAGCCCCTTTCCTTAACGCTCTGCTCAGGACCTGTAAGCCAGGCTGGGAGATTCTGCCCTCCTCTCAGCCCCCAGCCCAGCTCCCTCCTCTCCTTCCTGGCCTCCTGATTCAAAATCCCTTCCACTCACGGAATTCTTATGACTCTGCCAGGAGGAATGCTGGGATGCTGGTAGCGCCACCACTCAGGAGTCTCCCCAGCCCTAGCCCTTGCCCTTGCCAGGAGGACTGTGGCAAGGAAGCCTCTCTCCCCACAGCTATCCACACAGCGCCATCAGAACTGATTTGGGCTCCTCTGCCTTCTACTCTGCTGACTGCATCTTAGTTAAACAGAGTGGGCTGGGGCTGACTCCTGCATAGGCTAAGTGTGTTCCAAAGGGTCCTGCTGGAGATAAGGTTCCTTTTTTTATTGTGTGCCCCAAGGAGAGACTTTGAACTCTGGGAACTCCAGCCCAAGTGGGCGGAAGAGTGACGTCCTACATTATGGGGAAGATTGCTTGGAATTGCAGATTCATCATGTCTCAGCAATGACCTTGAGAGTCACTGACTCCAACAGCCAGTGGATGCCAGAATCCTCTCTGCAATCCTCAGTAAGGAGCCACACAGTCACTGCTTCCATCTTCAGAGGGTAGGGAGCTCACTGTCTCCTGCTGATTAGCTGGTTTGGGAACGCTTTTGTGAAACAGGACCATCACAATGAGATGGCAGCTTTGCCCACAGGATGGGACCAAGATCAAGCTGCATCCAGTTCAGAAAGGGAGTGAGGGGTTGGAGAGAAGGGTGGGAGGTCCAGTCTGCAAGGATGAGGTCTTCCTCTAGGAGGAAGGCGGGTAAGCTCCTGCCCTTATGACTTTGACATCTCAACTGCCATCGTGCACCTTCCAGGGTCCCAGTGCCAAGGATGTGGTTCTGCCTCCAGCCTGTGGCTCTGTGTGGGCACAAAACTTGCAGACCAATGGGGCCAGGCACTCAGGCTGAAGGAGGTGCAGGGAAAGAACAGAATGCTCTGGCTACAGAGCCAGGTACCCTGGCTTCTGAGAGCTCCTCCCAGCCCTGCTGCCTGTGTCCTGGGCAAATCCTGCACCATAACTTTCCACCCGACCGGGTCGCGCTTTAGGAAGGTCATTGGTATTGACCTGTGGCCTCACTTAACCTCTGGTCTGTCATGATTCCAGGCTTGTGGCAGTACCTCTGCTGTTGGTCTATATTTTAGATTATGTACCCCTGGGGGAGCCCATCTTCACCATGTGACCCCCAACTTGGGTTTCCTGACTGCATTTGATCTGGTTGCAACACCAGGAGTCATCCTGGCAGTCAGATCCCTCACTAACTGTCAAGACCCCCCAAATTTAACCAGACTAGAGCCTCTAGAGTTATGATTCGTCTGGGTTTATTTGACACGCATTTATGGGATGCCTGCTGATGGCTAGGCACTGTTCACAGAGCTGAGGATACAGAGATTAATTCTAGTAAGTCAGCATTTATGGAGTATTTGTTACGTGTTAGATTTCTATTCATGGATGAATGGCTCAAATATCCTTATAAGGTAAATACTTTCCCTCATATTACAGATGTAGAAATTGAGGCACAGAGAGGTTAAGTAATTTCCCAAAGTCACACAGCTAGTAAGTACATGGTGGATTCTAGACTCTGAAGTTTTAACTACTATGCTTCTGGGTTCCTGTTCTCTTAAGGATTTCAGTGTGTGTGTCTGTGTGTATGTTGCGAAGATGTATGGAAAAATAATGACAATACAAAGATGTCATGGCTACAGCTAGAGGAATGCTGAGAGTGCTAGGGGAGGATGGGGAACTTGATCTTTTCTGATGTAAGCCTCCAGGAGGCAAGAGGGAATGGCAGGGGTGCAGCTCCTCAGCTGAGGAGTTCAAGGACAAGAGTCCCGATTAACCAGTGGTCCCAGACAAGAGGACTTGCGTCCTTCCTTCCCATTCTGTCCCAAGGAGAGGGCTGCCCCTGCCATCACCAAAGGCCTGGAGGTACCTTTCCAGGGCTGTGACCTCAGGAATGAATGTACAGCTTTTCCTTATCTCAACACCCAGGCATCCATGGCCCCTGGAGGCTCCATGGGAGGGGTTGTGAGGAGGAGGATGAGGACAAGGTGGAGAGGGAGTGCTGCCCTGGATCTCTGGAGTCCCAGGACGCATTAGGCCTATGGCCCGTGTATGAGTGGCATCGTCTATAAGCAGCATCCTTCTTCTGGCAGGTCCGCCCACCCAGCTGCACAGCGGGTCCTCCCTTCACTTTGCCTCCCCATACTCTTTATGCACATGACACCATGTGTAAAGATCTCGTTCATCAACCTGTCAATTTGATCTTTTGGGAGCTGTTTCAAGCCGCTGAATTTTAGGATGGTTCATTATGCTGCAACAAACAAAACAAATAGCCAAGACAAACTTGAAGAACAAGGTCGTGGGGAAGGGGATGACCTTACCCTACCAGAAACCAAAACTTACCGGGAAGTCATTATATGATTACCATGCTATCCTGGAATGGAAACTGGCTAAGGCAACAGAATCGAGTTGTGAGAAACAGATCCATATATAAATGGGGACTTTATATTTGAAAGATCGGGCATTATGAATCAGGTAGAAAGGATAGAATGTTTACTGGTGCTGACACAATTATCATATGGGAAAAAATAAAATTAGGTTTCTGTTAATACCTTGTCTTACAGAAAAATGAATTCCAGGTGTGTTGTAAACCTAAATGTGAATAGCCAAACAATAAAACATTTAGACAAACATAGAAGCATTTTTATGACTTCAGGGTACAGAATGATTTCTTAAGCAAGTCATCAAAAGCACAAACCATAAAAGGCAAAAATTGACTATATTTAAATGGAAAACCTTGGTATAAAGAAGACACCAGAAATAAAATGAAAGGATGGACCACAATCAGGGAGAAGGCATTTACAATGCATATAACTGAGAAGATTAGTGTCCAAAATTTATAAAGAGCTCATTCAGATAAAAAAAAAAGGACAAGCCATTTAAATTGGCATATAGGTGAAACTAAACAAACAAAATACAGACAGAACATTAAAAAAACAAAGGCACATAAATAATGCTTAACTTCACGAGCAATCAGAGAAATTCAAATCTCAAGTGGATACATTTATATATCCAGCAGATTGGTAGAGGGCTTCAAATATGTATATATAAATATATGTGAACATACATACATATATAATCAGAGAGAGATGACAATACATTTTCTGAGAGTCCATGGTAATAATCATAGAAACAAATACATAGTTCCATGAATGCATTTAAGCAGTTCAAATGGCATTTGTTTCGTAAAAATACTTATAAAATAACCTTGGGTATGTGCTGATATTAGGTTTCTGTTACATCAAAGGCTTATGCGCCATGGAGGGAGTAACACTTAGACATGGAAATGGGGAAAAAATTAAATATGGCTGTATATACAAATTTTAGTGTTCAGTAAGTTTACTGTAAAATTCCATCTAATACAATAAAAACACTAACATAAGCTTTTGATTTCCTAGATTTGAACCAATCTTTCCTCTTTTAAAAGTTTTCATATACAGAAAAATATTAAGGTTTGACAAAACTGGGTAATAGGCACAAGTGTTCTCCATACTTCCTTATGTGCTTTACAATATTTCTTAATTTTTTTTTTAACAAAGCAGCTATTGCAAAAGTTCAAGCAAGAGCTGATGTGGCCATAGCCCAGGGTGCTGTAACTTCAAGAAGAGGGAGGGCTGCTGAGAACTTGAGGCGGCCACTACCCAGCTTGAGGAGAGAGTTAACGCTGTGAGGACAGCAGAGGCATGGAGATGGATATAGGGGAAAGAGAAGAGGAGGTGTGACAGTTTTCTGTTTGAGAAGGAGGGAGGAATTGAACACACACAGAGATGTACAGCCAGTTTGACTAGGAGAAGCCTGGTGGCCATTGAGTGACAGTGGAAGATTAACTAAGACAAATAACCAATTTGGGGAAGAAGAAAATGAGTTTAGGGTTGGAAGCATTTACATCTGTATGCAACTGCAGGACAGTTAAGCTGCAGATGAGAACTGAAAGCTCAAAAGAGAGATCAGGACTTGCCGACCCAGAGGAGAATGGCCAGAAGAACTCTGACCCTGGGGGATACTTTTGTGTAGGTGATGAAAGAAAGAGGAGTATTCAAGGAAAGAGACAAAGAAGAGCCACCAGAGAGGCAGAGAAATACCAGTATTCCACAACGTGTCAGTCTGAGTAAGCTAGCTGTGCTAACCAAAAAAACCTAGCACGAGTTTATTCCTCACTCCTGTCACAGCATAATGTAGGTTGGTGAGGAGGTTCTGCTCCACACAGTCATTCAGGAACCTAAGTTCCTTCCAACAAGTGGCTTTCTTATCCTATAGAGACTCTTAGAACTCTCCACTGGATCCTCTATATCTGGGTAACAAATGAAAAGAGAGCACAAGATTACATAGACAGTTTTATGAGACAGGCCCGGAAGTAGCAAATTTCACTTTTTTTTCAGAATCCAGTCTACCTCTAACTTCAGAGAGGCTGGAAGATAGAGTCTAGCTGTGTTCTAGGACGAAATAGTTTGTTTAAAAAAAAAAACTGCTTAGTCTCTCCCAAGAGTCAAAACATTGTGAAATAAAAGTTATTTGTGTAATTTATAAATCCTTAGGGAAACTCTCCTAGGGTTCAGAAATTTGACCTGTCCCTGTTTCCTAACTGTTACTCCCTCTTCTCCTTGCCTGGGGTTCTTTTATCTGGGACTCCTTACTGACTTTCTCAAAACAAGCCCCTTTTTCTTCCTCCTGTAATTATCACATGTCACCTGTTTACAAACTGGACTTTGTGATGGTCCTGTCTCATAGAGCTTCATTCTAGAAAACTCAGCCTGACACACACACACACGCACGCACGCACGCATGCACACACGCACACATCATCAGACTTTATTCTGTCCTTCAAGGAAACATACACGTGTACATTTTCCAAGTTCATATTTATCTGCTGTCAAAACTTGGCAGCTATCTTTCCACTCACATCTTCCAATTAAGTCTCTCCTCAAACCAATCTTTCCTGGCTCTTTATTATTTATTTATTTATTTTTGGGTCAGGGCATCACTCTGTCGCCCAGGTTGGAGTGCAGCGGCATGATTGCAATGATCGTGGCTCACTGCAGACTTGACCTCCTGGGCTTAGGTGAGCCTTCCACCTTAGTCTCCTGAGTAGCTGGGACTACAAGAGCATGCCAACACGCTGGGCTAATTATTTTATTTGTTGCAGAGAGGAAGTTTTTCTATGCTGCCCAGGCTGGTCTCGAACTCCTGGACTCAAGCACTCTGCCCGCCTTGGTTTCCCAAAGTGCTGGAATTGCAGGTGTGAGCCACTGTGCCCGGCTTTCCTGGCTCTTTAATCCTTTGTCCTCTCACTGGTAGGTCATTAGTGTCTCCAGTGGAGAAGAAATGTCTCCTCAGTCCAAAACCTGGAAATCAGCAAGTTGAGCCTCAGGTACGGGGAAGTGTGGATCTTCCATAACTCTCTGGTCCTGGATATTTTAGGTCTATGTTTTAGAAGTTGTGCTATCTGAGGCTGGGGTGATACTTTGGAGATGTGAGGCAAGAGATCCACCAAAATTGGAGTCTGCTACAAGACGACAACTTTGGAACACAAAATCTGTGCATCACCAGCTAAGTCAAGTAAGTCTCCTATAACTGTTGAAGTATTTGGAGTCACTTCTCAATGTTTCACGACACATTAATGTTTTAAGAGACATTTACAAGTGTTATGTGAAATTACTATATTTTCTCCAAATATTTTGATGTAAGGAAAAGTAAGCCATGTTTATCACAATTTGCAAGAACCAACTACTAGAAACTCTCTTAATATCTATTAACAAGAGGATAATTAAATTGTTATGTCCACGCCAAGGAGTACTACATGACAAAGAATGAATTAAAACTATATCTGTTGATATGGAAAGATGTCCTGGATATATTAAATGGGAAAAAGTGCAAGCCACAAAATAACATATTTAGCACAAGCTCATTTGTGTGTGTGTGTATGTATGTGTGTGTGTATGTGTGTGTGTGTGTGTGTATGTGTATGTGTATAACCACAGAAAAAGACTAGGTGAACAAACACCAAAGTATAAATAGGGATTCTTTCCGGAGAATGGGATTAGAGGAGTAGAGGAACATTCAATTCTTTTTTTTTTTAAACATATTTTTTATTTTAAAATTGTGGGCTACAGTAAAGGGTTAGGTATACAAATATGCATCGTTCAGGCACCCTTGTTGATAAGGGGTGTCTCCCCGTCCCCAGACAGATATTGACTACCGTTAATCCCACCTCCCTTCCCCTCCCTACCCGCCCCCATAGTTTCCCACCACTGTCAATCCTTTTCTTATAGTGTTATGATAGATGTTCAAGGTCCACTATCTGAGTGAGAACATGTGATATTCAGATCTTTGTTTCTGTGAGAGATCACTCAGTATTATAGACTCTAGTTCCATCCAGGTTGCTGCGAAATTCATGATTTTGTTCTTTTTTATGGCTGCA
>CAUYQG010191324.1:0-53963 GCA_963574415.1 Tarsius wallacei
TATCCAAGTAGGAAAAGAGGAAGTCAAGTTATCTCTCTTTGCAGATGACCTGATTGTGTACCTTGAAAACCCAAGAGAATCTGTCAAAAGCCTCCTTGCACTGATAAAGGACTTTGGCAAAGTCTCAGGGTATAAAATAAATGTTCATAAGACAATTGCATTTCTTTACACCAATAATAAACAAACAGAAACCCAAATAAAAAGCACAATCCCATTCACAATAGCCACAAAAAAAATGAAATATCTTGGCATTTTCCAAACCAGGGACATGAAGGACCTTTACAATGAAAACTACAAAACACTGCTCAGAGAAATCAAAGATGACACAAACAAGTGGAAAAATATCCCATGCTCATGGATTGGAAGAATCAAGACATTGTGAAGATGTCCAGCTTACCTAAAGCAATCTACAGATTTAATGCAGTACCCATCAAATTACCAGCAACCTTCTTCTCAAAGCGAGAAAAAATAATAAAGGAATTCATATGGAAACACAAATGACCAAGAATAGCCAGAACAATCCTCAGCAAAAAAAAAAAACATAGCAGGTCGTATCATATTACCAGACTTCAAACTTTACTATAAAGCTACAATAATCAAAACAGCTTGGTATTGGTACGGGAACAGGCATATAGACCAATGCAATAGAATTGAGATTCCAGAAGCAAAACCTCAATTTCTCAACCAACTCATCTTCGACAAAGCCTCCACCACCCACCACTGGGGAGAGGAGAACCTATTCAGTAAATGGTGCTGGGAAAACTGACTGACCACTTGCAAAAGACTCAAACAAGACCCCTATCTATCCCCATACACAAAAATTAACTCTAAATGGATCAGAGGCCTAAATGTAAAACCACAAACCATAAGAACCTTAGAAAATGCAGGACACACCCTTATGGAAATTGGAACTGCCATTCAATTCCTGAACAAAATCCAAAACACACAAGCCATAAGAGATAAGATAGACATGTGGGACCTTATTAAACTGACAAGCTTCTGCAAAGCCAAAGAAACCATCAAGAGAGCAGGGAGATAGCCCACAGACTGGGAAAAAGTATTTACCAACTCCATGTCTGACAAAGGCCTAACATCTTGGATCTACAAGGAACTCAAATGTGCTGAAAAGAAACAAACAACTAACCCCATTACAAAGTGGGCAAAAGATATGAACAGACACTTCACAAAAGAAGACATACGACTGGCCAACAGACACATGAAGAAATACTCAACCTCACTAATCATCAAGGAGATGCAAATCAAAAGTACACTGAGATACCACCTAACTCCAGTCAGAATGGCCATTATCAATAACTCAAAAAATAACAGATGCTGGAAAGGGTGTGGTGAAAAGGGAACACTGCTACACTGTTGGTGGGAGTGTAAACTATTGCAACCTCTGTGGAGAGCAGTGTGGTGATTCCTAAAAGCTCTAAATAGCAACCTTCCATATGACTCTGCAATCCCCCTACTGGGAATATACCCTGATAACTCAAATCACTCTATGAAAAAGAAACCTGCACACGTATGTTTATCACAGCATTGTTCACAATAGCAAGAACCTGGAACCAACCATGCTGTCCATCAAAAGAGGACTGGATTTAAAAAATGTCATACATCCACACAATGAAATACTACGCAGCCACAAAAGAGAACAAAATCATGAACTTTGCAGCAACCTGGATGGAACTAGAGTTTATAATACTGAGTGATCTCTCACAGAAACAAAGATCTGAGTGTCACGTGTTCTCACTCATAAGTGAACCTTGAACATCTATCATAATACTATAAGAAAATGATTGACAGTGGAGGGAATCTATCGGGGGTGCAGGGAGAGCAAGGGTGATGGGATTAACGGTAGTCAATATCTGTCTGGGGATGGGGGGATACCCAGACAGAAGGGTGCCTGAACGATGTATATTTGTATACCTAACCCTTAACTGTACCTCACAATTTTAAAATAAAAAATATGTTTTTAAAAAAATGTTTTAACCTTCCTTTGAGATCTATTTCTTATGCTAACTACTTTAAAGTTTCTTGATATACTCTGCTCAAGTTGCCCCCAATTCATACAACTACCTCCGATTTATAACAAGCATAACTGCTCCAATATTTATGGCTTCGAATAATTTACTACAAGTCTTTAGTACAAAATTTATCAAATTATCTTATGCTTATCATTCTTTCTGTCATTTTTACCTCTTTGATGGCTTGGAGATGAAGCCTAATCTTGAAATACAGCTCAACACATGTTTAGTCAATAAGTTAACGTTTATTAGGGGCATACTGCGTCATTTTTATCTTTAGGGGGAACCAACAACTGAATGAAGTTCATTCTTCTTGGATGGGAAATAAATATATGTCAGTTAATCTTCCCCATTTCTGAGACCTGCTTGGCTTAATGTAGATTAACTCATTGTATACTTATGTGTACCTACAGGCATGCCTTATTTTACTAGACTTCGTTTTATTGTGCTTTGGAGATTTTATTTTTTTACAGTTTGAAGGTTTGTAGCAACCCTGCATCAGCAAGCCTGTTGATGCTATTTTTCTCACAGCTTGTGCTAGGTTCTTGTCTCTGTGTCACATTTTGGAAATTCTTATAATATTTTAATTAATTTTTTGAGTCAGGGTTTCACTCTGTTGCATGGGCTGGAATGTAGTGGCACAGTCACAGCTCACTGTAGCCTCGACAGCCTGGGCTCAGGTGATCCTTCTGCCTCAGCCTCCTGAGCAGCTGGGATTATGGGTACATGCCATTCTACCTGGGTATTTTTTTGAATTTTTTTTTTGTAGAGATGAGGTCTTGCTATATTGCCCAAGCTACTCTTGAACTCCTGGGCTCAAGCAATCCTCCCATCTTGGTCTCCCAAGGTGCTGGGTACCAGCATGAGCCATTGTGCCTGGCTTCATAATATTTTAAACTTTTTCATTATTATTATATCTGTTGTGGTGGTCAGTGATCTTTGATGTTGCTGTTGTAATTGTTTTGGCTTGCCAAATAAAATAGTGAACACTGGATTCAGTGTTGTGTGTACTTTGACTGCTCTGCTGACTAGCTGTTTCCCAGTCTCTCTTCTTCTCTTTGGGCCTCCCTTTTCTCTGAGACATAGCACTATTGAAATAACTCTACAATAACCCCTGACTGCCCAAAGAAAGAGTCACATCTCTCTCACTTTCAATCAAAAGCTAGAAATGTTTAAATTTAGTGAGGAAGGCATATTGAAGGCTGAGATAGGTTGAAAGTTAGGCCTCTTGCACCAAAACCAAGTTGTGCATGCACAGGAGAAGTTTTTAAAGGAAATTAAAAGTGCCACTCCAAGAAGTACATGAATTATGAGAAAGCAAAACAGACTTATTGCTGATATGAACAAAGATTTAGTTGTCTGGATAGAAGATCAAACCAGCCACAACATTCTATAGACAAAGCTTAATCCAGAGCAAGGCCCTAACTTTCAATTTTACGAAGGCTGAGAGAGATGAGGAAGCTGCAGAAAAAAAATTGAAAGCTAACAGGTTGGTTCCTCAGGTTTGAGGAAGGAAGCCACCTCCATAACGTAAAGAAAGGTGAAACAGCAAGTGCTGATGTAGAAGATGTAACAAGTTATCCAGAAGATGTGGCTAATATAATTGCTGCTCTAAGCAACAGATTTTTTTCAGTGTGGTTTAAGCAGTCCTCTATTGGAAGAAGATGCATCGAGGACTTTCATAGCAAGATAGGAGACGTCAGTGCCTAGCTTCACAGTTTCAAAGGACAGGCTGACTCTCTTCATAGGGACCAGTGCAGCTGGTGACTTTAAGTTGAAATTAGTGCTCATTTACCATGCAGAAAAACTTAGTGCACTTAAGAATTTTGCTTAATGCACCTACCTGTTCTCTTTAAGTGGAACAACAAAGACTGGATGATAGCATCTGTTTATAGCAGGGTTCAGTAAGTATTTTAAGCTCACCGTTGAGACCTACTGCTCAGAAAAAAAGGATTTCTTTCAAAATATTACTAATCATCGACAATGTACCAAGTCATCCAAGAGCGCTGATGGCGATGTACCAGGAGATAAATGATGTTTTCGTGCCTGCTAACACAACATTCATTCTGTAGCCTGTGGATCAAGGAGTAGTTTAGACTTTCAAGTCTTATTATTTAAGAAATACGTTTTGTGAGGCTATAGCTAGTGATTTCTCTGATGGTTCTGGGCAAAGTAAATTGAAAACCTTCTGGAATAAATCCACTGTTCTAGATATCACTAAGAACATTTATGATTTATAGGAGGAGGTCAAAATGTCAACATAAACAGGAATTTGGAAGAAGTTGATTCCAGGCTTCATAACTGACTTGGAGAGGCTCATGACTTCAGTGGAGGAAATAACTGCAGATGTGGTAAAAATAGCAAGAGAATTATAATTAAAAGAGGAGCTTAGAGATGTGTCTAAATTGCTGTAATCTCTTGATAATTTGGTGGATAAAACATTACTTGTAGATGAGCAAAAAAGTGGTTTCTTAAGATGAAATCCACTGGTGCAAATGCTGTGAAAATTGTTGAAATGATAACAAAGGATTTAGAATATTACATAAATTTAGTTGATAAAGCAGCAGCAGGGTTTGGGAGGATTGACTCCAATTTTGAAAGAAGTACCACTGTAGGTAAAATGCTGTCAAACAGCTTCACGTGCTACAGAGCAATCTTTTGCTAAAGGAAAAGTCAGTGGATATGGCAGACTTCTCTGTTGTCTTAAAAAATTGCCATAGCCACCCCAACTGTCAGTATTTACCATCCTCATTAGTCAGCAGCCAACAACATGGAGGCCAAGATCCTCCATCGACAAAAAGATGCTGAAGGCTCAGATGATTGTTAGCATTTTTTTAGCAACAAAATATACTTTAACTAAGGTATGTACCTTGTTTTATTTTTAGACTGCATACAGTTGAACACTTAATAGACTACAGTGTATTAGAAAGAACTCTTACATGCACCAGGAAAACAAAAGATTTCTATGACTCACTTTATTGCAGTGGTCCGAAACCAAACCTGCAATGTCTATGAGTTTTACTTTGGGTTAACATATCATTAGAACTCTGTTAATGAGAATGATGAGAGAGCTCTAGTTTTATGTGATTTATTTATTATATTAACAAATTAATAATTTACTAATGTCTGACAAAGTCTACAAGTTATGTAGTCAAAACAGCAAAACTTAGTTCTGTTTATGACGTTTCTCTTTGGAGCTCTTACTGTTGACTTTATTGACCAGTTTTTCTTTACTTCTTTCAATTAATGAGCATTTCCTGAAATTTTATTATATGCTGTGTCCTGTTCTTATTGTGTGAAAGGTACAGAGAGTACCCCCACAAAGTCTCTGCCCTGAAGAGCTTGCAACTGGTTGGGGAAGCAGCTGTGTACTCAAATTTAAGGGCAAAATACCTTTCTTTCGATTGATGCTCTTCTAAGAAAGGAGGCAGAATTGCTTGGTTTTTAGTGTTTACGAGAGACTGAGCCACCATTCTCTAACTTTAAGAACATGCTTGGGCAGAGGGGAGAGGATACAGGACTATTGAGGACTGTGTGGGAATGAAAGAGAATAGTGGCATTGACTATGGTGGGGAGCTTATTTTAGTACAAGCTAGGAACAGTAGAAGACATCAGTGGGGCTGGCTTATGGCAAGAAGGTCAGCTTGAGTTCTGGGTTAGTGAAATTAAACATGGTAGGGAAAAGGTTAGAAGAGGAGACGTGAAAACCCAGGTTCCAATGGTTCGCCTTTAATGTACCTGCAGGGAAAAGTGGTGAGATGAGTTTATGCTGCTCATCCTCAGTACATGGTGTATACTGTTTACTTAAAAGTAGAGTTGGTTAGAGAAGGAACAAAGTTCCACCCAAGCTCTGTACTTAGCCTAGGTGTGAAATATTTTCTGTAATTCCAGATCTGGTTACTGATTTACCAAGGTGTTGACTGTGTGACTGTTTTCCTAGTTGCTTTAAAATACTGATGCAGGGAGTGTCGAGGCAGATTTTGAGAGACTCTACAGTGGTTTTAGGAGAGAAATTGTAGATTGGGCAAATAATATTTTAGTATAAATGACATTATATTTGGAAGCTCTTAGTAAACTCTGAAAAGCTAAATCATTGTATTTGACAGCACTACTCTGTATGTATGTGTATGTGTACTGCTTTATAGTCCTTGAAGATCTTCAGGATTCTTTTCTGGCTCAGACCTTGCTCATATCTTGTGGGTACAAATTGAGTTTTTGTACTAAGAAGATTCAGGGTCTAGTCACAGTAATCAAACATACTTTGGTATTGCAATATAGATATTAAAAAATCATTATGAGGGGTTATTAAGGTAATCACTAATTCATAAATTAGTGATGTGTCAAACTCTGTCTTTGTGTTTGTGGTTTAGCTGTCAATATATGCTGTTGACAAGATGATACAAGTGAGTTTAAAAATGCATAAATGTAATATTTAAATTAAGACAAAAAGCACAGAAAATAAAAACACCCAGGAACCTATTACCCACATTAAATAAATGCTAATAATGTCTTAATTGCATCGGTTTTTTCTCTTTTTGTTTTTGAAGCGGTAGAACAGCATATGCAGCCAAGGCGCTCATACCCCTTTTCTCCTTAGTCTAGAGATGACCACCGTTCTGAATTAAGTTTTTGTCAGTGTCATATGTTTGAAAATATTTTTTTGCTACAGGTGTACCTCTCCATAAACAATATATTTATGTTTTTAGTGTTATGCTGACTAAAATAAAAAAACATAAACATTGAGGTTCTTCACATGATTTTTCACATTTAAAAAGGTAATAATTTTAAAATTTTTATTTTAGTCAGTATGACATTAAAAACATATAAAATGTGTTTTTGACATAATTTCCTGGCCTGATAACATAAATGGAAGTAGCTTTTAAACTTTTTGACTGTAATCTACAGAATTATATATGATTTACATTTTGGCCTAGTAATACCACTTACATGTATATTTATGTGATATGTGTTTATGCAATATTGAAAAATAGTTTCCGCAAGTCATAGTTTCCTGTACTATGTGTGGTATATAGTCGTTCCTTGGTATCTGTGGAGTATTGGTTCTAAGATTTCTTGCAGATTTCAAAATCCATGAATTTCCTTATATAAAATGGTGTTGTATTTACATGTAACCTATGCACACACTACCGTATACTTTAAGTCATTTCTAGATTACTTATGATACCTAATACAATGTAAGTGGCTATCGTACTGTTTTGTTTAGGGAAAAATGACAAAAAAGTCTTGTATAGCATCCACCATTATTTTGTGATGCTCTGTGCTTGACACTGAGCAGGCATTATGTAGATTTTTATAAATGAAGAAAGAACGAATGCTTACCTAATCACTGTTTAATGCATTGCAAGTTATAAAATTGGTCATCCTGAAATATTATAATTAATTTTTTGAAGTAAATGAACTTATTTTCTTTGTATATAAGGTACTCCTAATGAGCCTATCTTCTTTTTCTCCTTTATTTTCTGCAGTGTGTCGAGATTTTGCTGTCCTGGAGGACCACACCCTGGCTCATAGCCTGCAGGAACAAGAGAGTGAGTAATGGTTCTCACTCATGCTTCTTTAGTTTTCTTTTTTTAGTGGTAGCTTGAGGCTGATTTCTTAGGGAGAGGTAGGGAGGGAACATAGTCACCTGGTTACACTATCCATTCATCCTGAATGATTTGTTTAGGCAAAGGATACCTGGGTAAAGAATGAAGTTTTTGGTGTTTTTAAGTAGGAGGGTTGCCAAAATTAGAAGACTGCTGGATCTAGAGGAGGAAAAGAGTGACTTGAGCTTTTTCTCTTGCATTAGTGTTGTAGTAGGGAGATAGTGGTTGTACATATATCTGGAGTGCGTAGAAGGCTGGCATAGGAATTTATTCTTGCCCCTATCATAGGGACGTGAACACCTTTTTCAAGTGACCATGGTATCTAAATGAGGTCACATGGTGGATTTTAAAAATTTTTATGCAGCATCCTGATGGAAAGTAAATCTACATTATGTGTGTTATATAAAAGTACATTTTTGTGAATCTGTGATTTGTGAATATTAATTCATGTGTATACATAAAAATCAAATATTTAAAAATGCAATTAATAAATAGAGTGGCAACATGTGGTAGTAGAAAGAACACTGGCCTTGGTGCTAGAATATTTATGTAGATGTTCTGGCACTTCTACTTTTTACCTTGTGACCAAAGGCAAATTACTTAATCTTTTTGATTCTCTTTTTACTTAATGGAAAAATGGGAATAATAATTTCTATGCTGCCTGTTTATTATACAGTGTTATTAAGAGCGTAAAATGAAGTGATAGATGTAAAACTTTTTAATAGTAAAGCTCTTCTTAAGTTTATTACGAAATTTATTACAAACAAGCCAAAGCACTGTAATGCTTCTCTTGTATCTTTCTGTTCCAGTCGAGCATCATTTGGCATCAAACATTCAGCGGAACCGATTGGTCCAGCATGATCTCCAGGTGGCTAAGCAGCTCCAAGAAGAAGATCTGAAAGCCCAAGCTCAGCTACAGAAGCGCTACAAAGACCTGTGAGGATTTGGGTGGTGGGAAGGAGTAATATTAGGACTAGTTTTCTTTGTGGAGCCAGCAACCAGGACATGGGAGAAGGAGACACCTCTGATTCTTTTCACTGTTAGATTACAAATCCTACCGTGGGTATCCAGTTGTTTTCTTTCTTTTTTTATTATTTTTTTCTTTCTTTCTTGTTTCACTCTTTTACCCAGGCTGTAGTACGGTGGCACAGTCATAGTTCACTGTTACCCCAAACTGTCTCCTGAGCTCAAAAGTTCCTTCTGCTTCGAGATTACAAGTATGTGCCACTGTACCTGGCTAATTCATTTATTTTTAAATTTTCTTTAGAGACATGCCCAAATAGTTTATTTTGTATTTTTTATTTGTAGAGATGGGGTTTTGCTGTGTTGCCAGGCTGGTCTCAAACTCCTGGCCTAAAGCAGTTCTCCCACACTGGCTTCCCAGAACGCTGGGATTATAGGCACGAACCACTGTGCCCAGCCCTAATAGTTTTCTTTACTTTGAAACATTTTCTTTGTTGTTGTAAAACTTGATTAAGTTTTGGGACACGTGCATTATGGTTTGAACTCTAACACTTTTAGCTGTATGATTTTGAGCCAGTTGTTCAACCTTCTTGAGTTTATTTTCCTTACTTATAACATGAAGAAAATAATCTCTGTTCCCTCTGCCTCATGATTTGTTAGGGGATCCAGTGAAATACTGGGCATCAAATAAATTTATGAATTGTGTTGGGTTCCTTTACTGTTTCCTTGATGTGTTTGCTGTTCTTACTTTCCTTCAGTTTCTTGTTTTTCAATAAACAACAGAATGTTGTGGAAAACTCAGAATTATCTATTCGGTTTTCTTCATAATTTCAGTGGATGACAAAAGTTGTCTCTCAGTATCCTCCTTTAATAGCTAAATAGATGTAAACGATCTTTTCTAAGGTTTCTTTTAACACAGTTTAGTTTTTTTCAGTGTTTTCAAGCTCCTGGAATATATTTCTTCTTTGAAAATGGCTCTTACAACCCAAATATCTAAGGGTACATTTAACCACAGATATTGTTGAATAGGAAAAGGTAAAGGGAGACATGAAGGGACCCCTTAATTTACTTTAGTGTCATGTTCAAGTAAAACAGGAAAGCCAGTCATTTTTGCTGCCTTTGAGGAAGGGTTTATCTTTCTGTTTATTATATGTAGAGAGGACCTTACTTATTTTTTTTTAAGCTTCTTTGTTTTGTAAATAAACACTTGTATTGATTCATGCTAAATCTGGCACCATGAAAAGCACCAAAGACCAGAGATATGAATAAAACATAGCCATTGCCTTTAAGGGCCTCAGAAAACACCCAGAACATTATATATCTAAAAATACATACATGAGTCACAGAAAGTTGAATTATAGATTTCATGCCTATGAAGAGAAATGAGACTGAGAAAAACTTCACAAGATGTTTAGTTTGAAACTAGAATTAAAAAGGAGTTTATAGTTATAATTGGGGAAAACCATTCTGGCTATAAGGAGTAGCGTGCAGAAGGGTGGGAAGTAAAAGGATCTGAAATCACATGATAGCTGCAGGAAGTTCAATATTGCTAGAGTGGAGGTATGTTTAGGGACATAAGTAGGAGATGAGGCCAGAAAAGTAGTCAAAGAATGAACAAAAAAAATCACATAAGTTATGTTAAGGAATTAATTTAGGTTTTATAGATTTTATAAGGAATAGAACCATTGAAGGAGTTTTATCTTTTCACTTTGGGACCTACTCTGGGAACTGAGTGGGTAAGGCTTGGAGGGGGCAAGATTGAAGGCAGCTATTGAGTGATGGTCAAATCAAGAGATGATGAGACTTGAATGAGGACAATGGTGATAGAGATATAGAGAGGAGGGAGGATGATAAGTCCTAAATTGAAGGTAGTGATAATAGAGATATAAAAAGGAAGAGACAGATTTGAGATGTTTTGAGACTCAGTGTTACAAAGTTAAGGTGAGAACCAAGGCTAGAATATTCTAGAGTTCTAAATTATTCTTCTTCACAGTATTCACAATTTTGTATTAGGAAGGCCAGTTCTGAGGTTGATACAGAGAAGTTAAAGACCTTGAGTTAGGGTAATAATAGTGAGTATAATTAGGTTATTCAGAGATTATCAAGACAAACCACCGTAAAATATAAACCAGGGCTTGGATAGTGATATCTTATAGGTCCTAAATGAGAGAAGAGCCGGGTATTATATTTTTTCCTGGGACTTCAAGGTTTTAGAAATGTTCCTGACTGAAATTAGTAAATTAGAAAGGAAGCCTTTCAGTTTTCATTCCCTGGCAATCTTGATAGCTGGCCATCATTGGAAAGATGAAATGAAGTCTTTAATGAGCTGGAACCATTTATTCTGTCTAGGTACCAGGACCACTGTCCACAGTCAGTCTTACTGATTGTGTGCTATTCCTTTCTCAGTTTTACTTTCCCAGGAGTCTAATTAGCTGACTATATTGGAACTTGTCCTTCTCGGAAATATGGTTTTAAGTCATTAAGCTCATCTGAATCTTCACTTCTTTATTTTCTGTACCAGGAGATACATCTGTGTCGTTTGTGACCTTTAGCACTTCATTTGAGTTTGTTTCTCTGCTGTTGTTCTGCTTTCTTCCCACTTATTATCACTTTGCTTGTAGTTAGTAGTTACTTACTGCTGTACGGATTTCATGTTAATTTGGAATGCCCAGTAGAGAAGTCTTTGAAAACTAAGATCATGATTTTGTGTGCTATTCTTAATTATTAAAAGTGAGTGAATGAAGAGAGGAAGTATAGATAGAAATTGCTGATTAGATTTTTGTTTTTCATTTCTTTGGTTTGGGTGGATAAGAACAGACCTATAATCGGTAATCATTAAGTCTAAACTTTTTCATAGCTGATAAAATGGCATGAGCGAGCATTATCCATTGCTATCAGTGGTAGAGACAGTGGAGAGTCTGTAGACTTCTCATCCAGTGATTTTTTTTTTTTCCTACTAATTCTTAAAAAAAGAAAAAGTTTTGCTATAACTGGCTTGTCTTATATTCTCTTTCTCCTACATCTGCATATTTCCAAACATGTTAAAAGTAGCCATTTCATTATATAAATAAGAATGATTTTCATCTCTTTACTTTTGTTAGAATATTTGGATTTCAGTTCATTCCTCTAGAGAATTTGTTGTTTTCTCCCTACTCTCAATTCTTTTCAGTTACAAGAAGATTGCCATTAAACATGGAATATACAGCCAAGTTTGAGACCCATTGAGTCTTTTAAGTTCAGTTGACAGTGGAAGAATGAGAAGACATAGACGCTGAGCAGATAAACTATATGTACAAATCCCAATTGCAATTTTATTCCAACATCTTTTTAGATAGTGAACTCTAAGCACATTTTTGTTTATCCTTTCTAACAGCTTTGTATAAAAGATTGACTCCCCAGAACTGTCACATTCAGGAATTTTAAGCTGCCTGTTGATTTTTCTTGAAACTTGAAACCAAAAGACTTTTCCACTTAGGGATGAATTTTTTGTTTTGTTAAGCCAAGTCTGTGATAATTTGTCACAAACAAGTTTTATTTTCTGTGGGAACTGCTGCTTTAAGGGTGCTGTTTTTAAGGGTTCCTTTCTTTACCAAGATGATTTCCCTTGTTTCTCCTGCCAAAATATACTGTGAGTTTCTGAGGGCAGAATGAATATTTATTCATTTTTGTGTCCTCGGTGCTGTGCCCACTGTAGGTATTGTTTAAATTTCGTTGAATGCATGAATGCCAAAAACAAACACCCATACAAATAAACAAAACTCCCCAAACCTGTGGTAGCAGCAGTATTATAACACTTGGTTATAATACTGGCATCACCTAGAGAGGCTTCTACTGGAAAACAAAGCAGGGAAATACACATTGATTTTTTTCCCCCTATTTTTCAGTGTAATTTTTTATTGTTCATTATTGAAACAGAAAAAATACAGATACTTAATTAAAGTATTTATAAAAATTATTTTAAAGTCATACCAACCACCTCTAGGTGACTACAGTATTATTGACATTTTAGTGAGTTTGCTCCCAGACTTTTTGTACACTCTCGATTTGGGTATTTGTGGACATTAATCTCATAGACCGTGCCTCCTTTGTAGAATCTTGAGAAAACATGCCTGTGTTTTTGAGGAGTGGCCAGTAGGTTGAAGTGATATGGAAGTATAGAAGAAGAGTGGAGCTTTTCATTGTAGTGTATGGGGATTATATTTCTGCCATGTATTTTCTTTGTGGGCTTGTTTTCTCATCTCTAAAGTGTGACAGTATTAACTTCTTTGCATCTTTATCTTAAGGATTAACTGAGGTAAAAATACGCCCATCTCATAGTAAGTATTCAATAAATAGTATTTATTATGTTTAGGAAATACTTTTTCTTATTTTATTCATGTCGTTTTCACCTTTACTTTTTAGTGAACAACAGGACTGTGAAATTGCTCAGGAAATTCAGGAGAAGCTGGCTATTGAGGCAGAAAGAAGACGCATTCAGGAGAAGAAGGATGAGGTACAACTTAGTTAATGCCCCTCGTCTCTATGGAGAAAGGGGTGCTCAGCTTTGGTGCAAATGCTTTTTGTATTCACGGGCTCAATAAAGGGTTGCAGGATGGGCAGTGGAATGCTCCTTATTTGGGATGCAATAGTTCTAGCATTGTTCATGGACTACTGTTTATTACCTCTTCATTACTTGCATAAGTAGTAAAGTCTTGAGAGATGAAAATGGATAATTTGATATAAGGTGGGAATTAGTTTCCTAGGACTGCTGTGACAAATTATCACAGACTTGGCTTAACAAAACAGAAATTTATTCTCTCATAGTTCTCGAGGCTAGAAATAGAAAATCAAGGTGTTAGCCAGGGTAATGCTACCTTTTGGGATGAATTATCCTTGCCTTTTCCTAGCTCCTGGTGACTCTTGGCAATCTTTAACATCTCTTAACGTGCAGCTGCATCACTTCAGTTTCTGCCTACATTATCACATAGCCCTGTATCTTTGTGTCCTCTTTCTTCTTATAAGGACACCAATCATTGGATTGAGGACCCACCCTAATCCAGTATGGCCTCAATTTAACTGATTATACCTGCAAAGACCCTATTTCCAGATAAGGTTACATTCTGAGGTTTGAATAGAAATGAATTTTGAGGGGCATTGTTCAGCTCACTACATGGTGTCTGTCCCTGGGTTGTTCTTGCAACATTAGAGGGAGCAGACCTTTAGCCGAGTCTGAACCGGAGGCAGGGCGTAGTCCTCGGAAAAGGACAGGAGCTGGTGTTCCTCCCTCTTTTACTTCATGGTTTCCCTTTGTTATGGTCTGTTGACTCAAAAAAAGTATCAGTTTGATTCTAATATTGCTAATAGCAATATTGTTTGGTTTGTGAGAAGACTTGAATTTACATTTAACTGTTATTTGCTTTTGTGTTATATTTTCAGCTTCTTTCAAACAGTTCATTTTATTTTATATCAGTTCTTTGTCTTCCTCTCTTCACATTATTACAGTTTTTGACTATTGTCTTGATAGAAGAGAATGATTTATCCTTTTTAATAGGATGACCATATTGTTTGCTGTGTACCCAGAAACACTTTTGAAGGTTAAAGGGAATCCTGTTAATTACATAAACTGGAACTGTGCTAGGCAAACCACAACTTAGGATCACTCTACTAAATATATACAATTAGGGTCATCAGTAAACTAGCCTGCATATACTGCTATTCCTATCAAGCCACCCTTGTTCCTATAAGACTTCTTGTTCAGTGGCAGATGGGTGAGAGACACCTGGTATGAGTGTATTTAGTTGTTTCTTCAAGAAACAGATCATGGTTATGTGATAATCAGAACTGCAAGTAAGAATTAGGGATTATTTTTGAACCTTTCTGTTATCAACACAGGCGACTCTTTCTTATTACATAATGTGTTGCCTCTCTATAGTAAATGCTTTGAGGATGATACTAGAAACTGAAAGAAGTGATTATATTTTTAGACAGGAAAGCTTCTATTTTAAAAACAACAGAGTAATGAACTTGGCTTCTTATAAATGCTACTGGTGTCCTGTGGTCTTTTTTTTTCCTTCTATTTAGGGAAAAGCAGGATAGAAAGAGAAACCAGTACACTTTATTTCAGGCATGTAGAATCTAAAAAAAATCACAATAAGTAATCTCATGATAATACTTTATAAAGTAAGCAGTATAGTAATTTACTTCATTTTTTAGATGTAGAAATTAAGTACTAAAGAAGTTAAGTGACTGGTCTCAAGTTATAATTCGTTTCCAGAGAAATGTTTTTACAGTTTAGGTCTTCTGATTCACTGCTACTGACTTAGATATACTGTGGCACAACAAAAACCTTGGGAATTTGGAGTCAGACTAACCTGGGTTTGGAGTCTATCTCATTAGCTAACTTTTAGCTGTGTGACTTTGAGTATCTCACTTAACCGTGCAGAACTTCAGGTTTCAAATTGGGCAACTCATGATAGTTGTACTTACCTTAAAAGGCTGATGTGAGTTTTAAAGGAGATCATATATATGGATGAGGCATCTGGTATATAATAAAGTCATAATTGCTCTTTCCTTTTTGCTTTTTCTTGTCATATGTTTTTCTCGCAATTCTGCCCCTTATAAAAATGTTGATTTATTTTTTAGAGAGATAGGTGCAATATTAGAAAAGCAAAAATAAACAGGCATAGGTATGTTCCAATATGGTGTAATCTGAGATGTCTTCAAATGCTTACTTGCCTTTGCAAACTTCTCATAAGTTTGCCCTCCACTACTATTGGACCTACTAAAATGTTCTCCCTTCCCCAGCAGAGTGGAAAAGTTAAATGATAGATCTGTCGTGGAGGCTAGTGACTAGACTAAGGCTAACCTTTAAAAACTTTATTCATACTTTCTGACTTTTCAACTTATACCTAAGACTAGAAGACTGCTACTGTGCTGAGACATCCTTTTAAGTAGAAAAATGTGACTTATAGCTTACAAGTATGTTCTTAATAGTAAATTAACAAAATTTGCATGAGTAAATTTTGTCATTGAAGGATGTATGAAAATGCTTGTTTTAGTCCATGGAAACAGGGTGCCTGAAAGAGGAAATGAAGACAGAGTAGTGTTAATTCTTCTGGTCAGTGTTTGAGAAAGCATTGCCTGGTACTCATGAACTGTCCTGGTTTGTTTTTGTTGTTGTTGTTTTCCCCTCTCTTGCTCTGTGGTCTTCAACTTCTTTGTAGAGTGTGCTCAAGTTAATAAGTTCTTGTTCCACAGCAGGATTGTGGAAAATTCCTCTCTTTATTTTTACCCAAATCTCTTCTAGAGATTTAAATGAAGTGAATCTTTTTTAGAGATTTTTGGAGTCAACTCCTGTGGGTTGTTTATAACCCCACAAAATAATCAAATGTTGAGACTAGGAACTCTTTCCCTTTGGGACAGAGATCGTTTTCTGGATAACATTTGTGCATGAGAAGTAATGGGATTATATAACTTTGTGTGGTGAATTAGCATTTCTAGTTTTTTATGGTATAATTTTATTGTGTTTATTAACAGAGCACAGGTGTAAGTAAAGTAGCATTTCCATTTAGGGAGACAAATATGGAAAAGTTTAAAAAAGAAAGAAAAAAAAGGTTGTTGTCATCTTCTTACTAGCAGTATGAACTCCTCCTCTTCTTCCCTCCTCTGCTGCTTTTTCTCTCCCCATCTTACTGTGCATGCTCCTGCATACTCTCTTCTCTCATGTTTGCTTGATCTCTCTCACTCTTCTGTTTCTTTTTTGTTTTTTTTTTTGTTAACTCTTTTATGTAGTGTATTATATATAGTAGTTAAACCCTAGGCTTCATGTTGAAGAGGCTTGTAGTCTCTGGGTATTCTGGACTATATGAGTTTGTGATTAATAAAAGTGGTTTAATTCCATTGGAATCTTTCTCTTCAGTCACAGCATAAGCATTTGTCAGTGTTGTTTAATAAAGCCACAGGATGTGTGTTCAGTTGATTTAACTTAAGCTATTCTTGAATAAAACTCTAGGAGTGTGTATGTGTGACTACATATAGACATGTATGTATATGGATATGTGTTTGAAACCTAGTTTTAAGTATATGTGAATGTGTAACTATTTTAGAAGAAAAAAAATTTTTTTTAAGTAAACATTAGCCTGGCCAAACATGTCATGAAAAGTTTGTGGCCCTAGTCCAACAATTTGAAGCCATTAATAATATGAACTGTTCAGAAATAAATTTAGTAACCAATTTACTTTTTAAAAAAATCTAATGTGAACCTTAAGGTGATTAGGATTTTATGTTCTAAAAGAATATTTATACATTCTTTGATAATATTTAGAGATTAGCTCAAATAGCAATATATTTTTAGCAATTAAATTTTTTCCTATGTTTGGTACTTTAAAAATAAGTTTTTACATATGATCAGAAAGAGGTGGGAGGGAGACTTCTGGTTGAAAAAATTCTTCTTCTCTCTTCCTGTGCTAGTTATATTGAGGTTTTTATCCCCATGGAATTGGTTTTATAAAATAACCCTTGAGGATTATACCTGCCTTGAGAGCCTTACTGAGTTAGATATTAATATGTTAATTGCTAGTTAATAAAGAAGTTTAGCCATTTAATGGAATGATTTTCTTTTTTTTTGTCTTTCTAACAGTAATTTAGCAATCACATTTTTAGATTTCCTTTTGATTGTTTTTAAACTCAAGATTTCATTTTGAAACCCAATAGCATTGTAGGATAAAGGTGAAAACTTTAAGGAATAAGTAATCCTGTAGAGATCCTTAACTGTCCCCTTCCTTATAGTTTCAAGTTTTCCAGAGTTGGATGAGTTTGGATATCAGAAAAGGAAGAGGTGAGATACAGTGGTAAATTCATATACAGATTGAGTGTACCTAACCTGAAAATCTGACATCTGAACTGTTCCAAATGAGTATTTTTTTTTTGAGCATCATGACAGTGCTTCAAAAAGTTTCATATTTTTTAGCATTTTGTATATCATATTAAGGATGTTCAACCTGTAAACTGTAGAAATGCCTTAAGGAACCCAACACTATGTTTCAATAATTTATCATCTACTTGAGAAAGAAGTGCAGGGCTCCTCTGAGCTTCACTGCACATTGTTTACATTAATGCCTCTCTTAGAGCCCCCATCTTTGTATGTCTTATATTATGCTAATCGCTTTGTCTTTAACACTTAATAGGTAAGAACTTTAGGGATATTGACCGTGTATCCCTATTCTCTGCTGGTCTCTAGCATGATGTTTGGCCCATTGAAGGGAATCAGTAACTCTGTGCTTTAATTAATATTACTTCCTTTAGCATTGTAGAGATCCTTAACTATCCCCTTCCTTATCGTTTCAAATTTTCCAGAGTTGGATGAGTTTGGATATCAGAAAAGGAAGAGGTGAGATACAGTGGTAAATTCCCATTTGATTAACTGTGTTTACTAGGAAGTCTTTTATGGCACAGAGTTATTTTTGCATATTATCCCAAAGTAAACCTACCTGATTAATTGAAAATAGTTGAAAATAACTTTAAAAGGGTTTAAAAGTTCTTTTAGATTTATTTTCCCAAGTCGTGGTATATAGAACATTAATTCTGTAAGGTTTTTTTTTTTTTTTTTGGTTTGTTTTTGTTTTTTGTTTTTTTTAATTGTAAAAAGAGGTTCTGTCATAAAATAAATTTGAAATCCTGGATTACAGGAAGATACGTTTTTTAATCAAAGTTTTAGAATATCCTAATATGCTTGTTAAAGAATTATATATGGTACATACTTTCTGTTGAATGCTGGATTTTTTGGAAAACCTTTTGAGTGTTCTCAGTAACAGAGCTTGGAAAGTGCTGTTCTGCACTGACTGTTAATGGGAAAGAAGCTGAGGACCAAAGAGGTTGTTTATTGTCAAAGGTGACTAAGCTGGTTAGCTGCATCCAAGTACTGTGAATAATAATTGCCATCTTTAGCTTGTATTCAGGGTAAATTGCTTTATATAAAAATCACCTAGCCGAATTCATTGCATAGTAATGTTGGAGAGTAGGGAAGAGAATTGACTTGGGTTAAACACCAGGTGTAATATAATATAGTGGCAGTTTTCCACTGAATCTTTTTTCTTTCCTTAAGCCTAGCAAACCTTTTCTTCTCACCCAGATAGAAGCTTACTCCCCAAAGTACTGAGAGCTTAGAAGAGCTAAAAGATTTGGATATTAAGATACACGATACATTATGATTATTACCATTTTTCTACTTGATTAAAAGTACTTCCATTTGACTAGCTGATGCATTATAAAGAAGGAACATAATTCTTGTTTCTCTCCTGGTTCTTTACACTGGGAGAGCAGCTTATTATTATGTGTTCATTAGAACTAAATTCAGTAGTAGGAAAGCAATTATGAGTCCTTGAAGTATAGTTTAATAATTTTTACTAGCACTTGGGCCTGATAATTTTTTCCTCAGTTGTAGTAGGCAAATTTTTGTTTACTTAGGAAATTTTTGTTTACTTAGGAAAATATAGTGTTGGGTGCTTAGTAAATATGACAGCTTAGGGAAGTGTTTAAATTTATTTCCACTTCTGTGGTAAACAGTGTAGGAACTAGTGAAATTATATTGTAACAAATAATAGGTTTTAGAGAACAAGCTCTCTCTTCTACCCCTGTGTTGCTTCTCAACTGATTGCTATGTTACATTGTAAGGCATCAAAGGCAATAAACCTGGCACAGGGACTGGTACCTGGTAAACACAGATTTATTAAAATGATGAATTAAGGCATCAAAGACTTTTGACCTTAAGACTGAATAGTTCAAACTTTCCATTGTACAGATAAAGAATTGAAGTCCAAAAACATTTATATTAGTAGTTACTATTTTTCTCTCACGTTTACTTTAAAGCATTTCTGTCTTAAACTGGAAGGGAAAAGAGATCCGTCTTAACTTTCAGATTTAGGAAATGGCTTTTCATCAAAGTCTTAGAAATTCAGATTTCTGTTCATAAAAAGTATACTTATGTTAAGTATGATTGTATCCTTTACATCTCATTATGAGTCACAGCATTTTATAGTGTCATGCTATAGTGCCTGACACTATTGGGCCTTTACATAGCATATTTATATAAATATTTGTATTTACCAAATATATATAATATAAATCAGTAAAAGCAATGTATTAAATAGTTTGTTTTAAGTTTGAATTTGGCATCTATTTAACATAAAGTCAGATTTGTAAGTTTATTTTGATAAACAATAAAAAAACAGCTGAGGCTATTAATAACCATTGATTTATACTGAGTCTCTGCATCCAACTTTTTATGCATAGATGGGAAAAACATTTTGATTCACTCAGATGAATATTTTTTTATTTACATCATTAACATTTAAGTGTTTCTTATATTCTCTACTATAAATATGTAGAAGTACCTCAGGCTACTGATTGTTGCTACCATTTGCACCACTGAGTATTGTTGCCATATTTGTAGGAGCCTTTATGTATCTGCTGAGAGTTATAGAATTCTCTCCTTAAAAGTGTACATGAGCAGGTAAATTTATATGCTCTTTTATGGGGCTTTCATAGAAATAATCTTTAGATTCAGAACACTGTGAACTCTGCTACTCAAAAACTTTAGTAATCCTTCATTCTCTACTTTATAGACTCCAGATTTATTATGATTGTAAGGAGTACCTATGTTACAGCCCTAGACTGTTTTTCTAGGCTCACCTTTCTCTGCACCCCACATCTTATGAACTAGCTGGACTAACAGGTGGGGGACAGGAAGAAGATTGTTTTCTTTTTCAGTTAAGACTGTGGTACACTAATGCAAAGCTAAATCAGAGTCACCTGAAGAATTATTTTTCAGAGTTTTAAAATTGTAAATGATAATTTATAAAGTTTTATAGATTACTGCATCCTTTCCTATCCAGACTTACTGAATCATCAGCTTAGAGAAAAGGCCCACAGATGTGTATTTTTAAAAATGTATTGTATAACCAGCTTTAGGAAGTCCTGAGGTTTGAATGTGTTTATATTGCATTAGATTAAAATTTCATTAAAAAAAAAAATCTGTCTCACTCATCTAGATCATGTGCCTCTCCTGTTGAACAGTCATCTGTGGCATTTGGATAGCAAGAAATTAATGCCAGGAAGTCTGGAGCCGTGGACAGAGCACATAGAAAATTGGCCATGGAATGTTACACTCCACTTTCTGGAGTTTGATAGGTTGCTGGTTATGTTTATTTTTATTCCTTCTCTTTGCAGGACATAGCTCGCCTTTTGCAAGAAAAGGAGTTGCAGGAAGAGAAAAAGAGAAAGAAACACATTCCAGAGTTCTCTGGAGCCAATGCTTATGAAGATAGTTACTATTATGAAGATGGAGGTAACAATGCCTACTACATCATGATCTATTCTATCCTTAGACTCAACCATAAAACACCCCTTTAGTTGTATTGGTAAAGTGACCTTAGGCACCTGGTAATGTTTATTTTATCTCCAGGTACTAGGTACATTTAGATTTGTGTCAGGATTCTATTTGAATCTAATGAATTTATCTGTTCCATAGTTGGACAATGGGAACCATTTTTATGATTGTTAAAATTTGAATGTTGTTTTATAAGAATTGGCATGCCCTCTTTAGTGCTGTAGAGACTTGGAATGCTGTATTACATTCCAAGTAATTAAAGTGGGTGTGGAAAATTGCGGATGAGTCTCTGGACTTAATATTTCTCAAAGAAGTCTGGGAAGTACTGTTTGAAGCAGAAAAGTGGTGTGAATAAAGGAGATATACCATGTATCCATTGGGTAACAAAGCTTTTTTCTATGCCTTCTTCTTTTTTAAATAGGCCAATGGCTTAGCCTGCTGATTACAAACAGTATTAAATTTTAAGAGTCAATGTGCAATATTTGCTTTTGGTGGTTTCTTTGCTATTTGATTACCATTTTTGTGGGAGAGAAGTCCCTCAGAGTTTCGCTTCTCTAGTACCTGCTTTTGCAATGTGGTGATGGTGTGGTGGTGGCAGTTGTGGTGATGGTGGTGGTGACAATTTTTTTATCTTAATAATGTGTTGGGAAACGAATATTTATAAGTATCATTCAGTATTTTTCAAAGATCTGTCAAAGACATTTCTTATAGTTTCTACAATCACTGTTTATTGCAGTTTAGCTTGGAGACCATACTTAGGATAGCAAGTAAACAAAACCTAAAGACAACTTCTAGAGAGAAAAGACTTAAGGTCAGTGATCCTAAAAAGGTCCTGCAAGCCAATTATCAGCTTCTTTTCTAGAATTCAATTATAAAAGGTAAGTATGTGTTTGTTTTTGGTGAGTCGAATGAAAGCAATGCATATGTAGAGGTTAGAATTATTATAGTTTGAGTATAATCTTACCCAGTAACATTTTTTGCTCTAAATTTACCCATAATAAGCAGAGCTCAGCTTTATGGCCTATTCAATAAGAAGGTTGATTCTCTGTTAAATACATAATGGATTTTCCTCCATATGTAAAATGTTCATCTCTTTTTTGATAGCTATTTTTATGCTGTTGTTTCTAATGAAATTATGCACTATGTCATTTAAAAAGAAAAATTATTGCTACATTTTGCTATACAAAAGACCAGAGGTAAGGAGTTACTTAACTTCAGCTTCAGTTAAAATCTTAGAAATGTGGTCTTTTTTTTTTCTTTCATTTGTTTCTGTTTTTAATTTTGCTCTGGAGGCATATTCTCTGTAAAAGTTTCTATTTTAAACTTCTGTGCCTATAAAAACATTAGGATGGCAAATAATTAAATATTCTAAAGTATTTATTTTTAGCCTTTCTCCATTAAAGCCTTATGCTAACTTGAATTGAGACTGGAACCTGTTTGTTTTGACCAGAGTACTGTCATCCTGATTTGTATCTCTAGGGCAGTTAACAATTCATTGTTTTTTCAGAGTGACATGTATGCTTGTTTTGGGGTGGAAGGAGGGCTGAAGGAGTATGGAGGAATAGGAAATAGTGTTCTTCCTGATCATGTGTGTGTAAATACTGGAGTTTCTTTTGCCTTAGCTGATTATTGCTGGAAGATGGTACATTGCTGAACATGTGGTCCTTATTTATATGCCTTTGAGTTAGACCAAATTGAGTTCCACAGGAACCATATTACAATTCAGCTTATATTTATAAAGCATTCCTTATGTTCTTTGCAGTGGTCCTTTCCCAACACATCTTGGATATTCTTTAATTACATTTCTCTATCTTTGTGAATAATTTGACTTTTGCCCTATTTGCATATATATCATTACAGAAATTACTTCTTAACTCTTATTTAACTTAAGCTTTAATCAGTCTTTTAAAATGATTATTTATAGATTTTTCACAAATTTGAAATTACCCAAAACATCTGTCAAATTTATATTAACTATTATATGGTGTATATTATTCAATAATGAATCCATGTTTTTCTTTCAGAGCCATTTACCTATATTACAGTTGTATTAGTGAATTGTTTTTTAAAGTCATGGTCTTTGGAGTCATAAGACCATGATTTAAGATCTCTCTCTTCCTTAGAATAATTGTAACTTTAATGAAGTTATCTACTGTAATTTCTCTAATCTTTTTTTTTTTTAAATCTGGAAAACAAATCCTTCACATAGATGTTGAGAAGATCAAATAATGCAACTTGGCAAAGGACTTTTAAACTCAAAGTACTATTGTTTATATATACTCGTATATGTATATATCAATTATACATGTATATAATATAGTACTTTGTAGACTAAACAGATTATCTGATTTTGAAAGATAAGCATGGAGGCACATATAAAATATAGATATATGTGTGTATGTGTATGTGTGTGTATATATAGTGTGTGTGTATATATATGTATATATACACACACACATACACATACATACATGTATATAAGTATTGGTAATGAAAGAGTTAATTATATTTGCCAAATAACTTGGTCTCAAGAAACTAAGTCTCATTCCTCAACTAGAAAGGGTTTTAAGGGATTCAAACATTCCTTATCCCTATCTTTCTTTTTTCTTTCCCAGATTTAAATCTATCACAACTGGTAAACTAGAGAATATTTTTTTGTTGTTGTTTTGTTTTCAGTCAACTCTGTGAGAATGTAGTAACAACTCTGTAATAATTCCTGCAACACCTTTCCCTGAAGTAAAATTACTAATAACAGTTTACTGTTTGGAAAGAATTTTTTTTTTTTAAAGACGAATGTAGCCTCACAAATTCATCTCAAAAACGTAACCTTTCTTGTTTTTTTTGGACTTAAAAGGGCAGAGCGTTAATACTGTATAACTATTGTGTCCTGGATATGGTCATCATTTAAGTAGCTGGTCAGTATTATATTAATGTAAAGCAGTAGTAAATAGATTCTTTTTCAGATGTCAAGATACGTTTAAAATAGTAGGGTAGTTAAAAGAGCAGATGCTTTTTCTGTAATCACAGAGAATAACTGTTCTCTGTTACTTTTGATTTTATGTAAAATATAACCATAAAATTTGAAGACAAATACTTTTACAGACTGCTGAAAAGACAATTTTTTAATCTAAATTTATCTTTGAAGCAATTTTATTTTCTTCTCAAGAGCTCAAGGAAACAATTTGAGGTCTTTGAGTAGAAACTTATGGCATTGATGGTGCATTTAGCACATATTTCCTTCTTGCTCTATTCCTTCATTAGATTAACAATATCAAATGAAACAAACAGTAAAACAAATAAGAAAAGACTAAGAAAGCATATAGTCCTTTGTTTCCTCTACCTCTCATCAAATTACGGTAGCTGTTTCAAATGCAGTTCAGCAAGTGGTTAATTCCAGCGGAGAATCTTAGCTATCTTAACAGTTTTCCCTAGAATTAGGATTTCTTGATATTATTTCTAAAATGTGGTGAAAATTTTAGAAAATATTAAATCAGTGTATTTTTGCAGTTTGCTGCCCTTTTTTCACAGTATGCTTGTGCCTGAATGATATTTGATAAGAGCACCAGCTATGTACTGTTTTTGAAGTCTGTGTTAAATTTGGGGATTTACCTATTTCTCACATACTGCATTTTTATATAAAGAATATACTATCCTAAAGATTTTTGAAATGTATTTAGAACGTGACTTTTAAAAATATATTCCATTAAGCCATCCCTTTAACATTTTTTTTTGTCTGCCAAGCTTCCACTAAGCTTGAGAAGGAATATCCAATGATAACAAGGTCATTCATTCACTTAAAATTTTCCTCTACTCCAACATCTTCCACGTTGACTATAATAGAGGACTGTTCTCTGAAGTGCTGGGAACTTTTGCTTTGACCACATAAAGGGGGAGGTTAGTGTAATACAAAGTCTTTGGATTATTTTTCTGAACTAAGCAGAAACTAACAACATTGTGATATAGCTTCATTGACATATCCAATAAGAATATTTGAAAGCCTCTGACTGAAATCACAAAGCTTAATTTTTTTCTGTTTTACAAATTGATTTTTTACCTTATATTAGTTTCAAATTGGTTTTATAAGTCAAATTTAATGTTTGGTGGCTATTGTTTTTGTTATTGGCAAATATTAAAGTACTCTGATAATTCTGCCTTATCATGATCAAGTTCTTCCTTCAGATTTAAGTTATTTCCCTTAATTTTAGTGTTTAACCTTTTTGGCTATATACCCAGAATCCTTCATATATGCATGAACCTTTTAGTAAATGCTCATCCCTCTTCTCAATTTGTTAAGTTGAAAAGCAGTTTTCTCCTTTTTTAAAGTGTGTTAAACTTGGGCATGGACTCTCCCCTGTGTAATGAGTTTATACTCTCATTAAGTTAACCTGCATTTTTATTTTTCACATCCCTTCACCTCCACTCAGACCAGCCAAGGTCAAGGAGGGCCAGGGAATTGGGTTCTGGATTCTTGCGGACTTGTAAACGCCAAAGTGATGGAAAGACTGTGAAGCAGAGGAAGGAGAAACCAAAACATCCGCTGGAGAACTTGGAAGAGCATTGTTCATCAAAGAGATCTTTGTCATCCTCTAGCTGGGGCAAAGTGAGGGATGATCCCCAAATTAACAGTGAGCAGCATGAAAGGAAACAGGCTGCTCAGGAGAGGCTTCGGAGGCCTCCACTTCCCAAGATCAGTGGTGAGGTGTTTCTGAGCACTGAATTTGATGACTGGAAGGCAAAGAGTAGCTGTCAAACTCGTAATCTGAAAAAACAGTCTCGACATCAAGACGAACTTTCACCCAAGTCCTCACAGAAAGCAGGGCTTCACTGCAAGGAAGCTGTATATGGGAGGGACCATGGGCAAGGTGAGCACAAAGAAAGGAAACACAGGCCCAGGACTCCTCCCTTCTCAGAGAGTGAGGAGCAGCTCAACCTCCATAATCCAGGTAATAGAGGACAGTTTCATTGGAAGTCCTGGTGTCATATATATACAAACAAACCAGTGTATTTAATAAGCAACTTTTCTTTCTTTCCAGTTTGTGCTCATTGCTGTGAAATCCTAGAGCTAGTATTATAAAGGATATATACTTAATCTCAGGTTTATAGAAAGGAAAATATTTGTACCTTTTTTCCTTCTTTGAGAATGCACTGATTCCTTGACAGGTTCTTCTAGGCCCAGGTTTCATGGGAGGTGCCTGTCCCAGAAACAGTTCTTCATTTGCCAAGACCATATATCAGAGATGCCGATACCCAGTCAAAGCACCTGAGTTTCTGGTTTTACTTCAGTGAACTCAGAAGATGTGATAATACTGCCTTTATAGTATTTGCCTAACTGAAAGGCCAATAGAGCTGGAAGTACTAGATTTTCTAGACTGTATCTGTCTCATTTGTAAAATGAGAGGTTGGATAGGCAACCTTTCAAGACAATGTTTTTTAAATAATGAACCTTTGTTCGTTTTCTTGGTAATAAGCTGTGTACTAAAAATGCATATTTCTGAGTTTTATATATATTATCATCTCTGGAGTGAGGCCTGGCAATTTGGGCATGTTTTATACCTGGAGGTGATACTTATAAACTTAAAGTTTAAAAATCATTCCATGAGTTATTTATTATGCTCTAACTTTCTCCACCTCTAACTCGACAGCTGGTGTTCTAAAGTGCCAATACAGGTAAGTTCTTGGCACCTGTATAAGAATGAGGTGAATATTTGAGGTAAACCTCAAACTTCTGGCATCCTTGAGACTTAATTCTGAAATCTATCATTGACACAGTAATGACTTTCTCTGTTTTCTAGAAACTACTAAGATGGATTTTTCCGTGTAGTGGTAGCACTTGAAGTCATGGCACCATACTATCTGGTATTATAGTAGACCATATTAATATTCCTGATTCCTTTTTACTTTTGCTGAAGTTTTACAGAGATGGAAGAGTTGCTGGGAAAGGAGTACCAAGGAAGCACCTGTTCTTTTTTCTTCTTTGTTGTGGCCCGGTCAAACTCTACTTGTATTCTGGAAACTGGTTTCTAGGTTGAAGATTCAGGTTGACTCAGTTGATTTTTCCTATCATATTCTCTCTTATTAAAGGCCTTAGTTTTAAAGAAAAGAAAAATTCAGTTTGGCAAGCCATATTAAGTATTTACTATAAGCATTCTTTCCTTAGGTTTTATGCATAGAACTGAGCCTCAGAGGGTTAATATTTAAGCCAAAAGGATGGATATGTAAACACTTAAAATTATATACACTTGGTTAGGGAGACATGAACAAAGAGCTGTGGAAGAGGAGAGAAGAGAGTGATATAACCTATAAGCTATTTGGAGTAGGTTTATGGAAGTTATACTATATCCAGGTTCAGAAAGAGGTTTTGGAGTTTGAGATGTGGAGGAGTATGAGGGAAGAATGGTGATTACACTGACCTCTGCATTTCTGATTCAGTGAATCTGACATTGTAAGTGAGCTCTGAGGGCTGATTAAACTTTATGCTTTTAGTTATGCTCCAGGGTATTTTAAACAGGCTTAGGAGGCATGAAACTAAACACTGACTCACAGGCTCCACTACTAGAGTTGCAAATATTTTATTCTATTTTGTCAGCACAAGGATTTAAAAAACAATGTCACTAGGCAGATATTAAAATGACTACAATGTGAGCTGCTTAGTGTCTATTATTTTTTATTCAGCTGGATTTTGCCACCCCCTGGAATAGTTCACAGAATTACATTACATATAATTGCTGGGTACTGGTATCTATTCTTTCTGTTGTAAAAGCACAATTCTTAATGTTTTAGCACAGGCCAAAGTTTTATTTTAACTTAATGAAGAAACTAGCAAGATAGCAAAGAGCTGTTAGTTAAGAACATTTGCAGAAGAGCAATTATACAATCAGTGGAAAAAATAATGTGAAGTAAAAATGCTAAATTAAATACAAGATTGGTTGACTTTCTACAGGACAATGAAATGATATCTAACCTTTAGAGTAACTTCTCTATTGGACTATAAATTTTTAACAGCTTATCATTTTCTACAGGTTAAATTTCCATCCTTCCATGGCCATAAAATATCTGTACTTTCTGCTGTGAAATGTTAGTCAAATATACTGACATTTCTAAGTGTCCTATGCATATTACAAAGTTATGTTGCATGATATAAAAAAAGTGTCCATCATCATTTTACCTTATTTCAAGCTTATAATAAATTTATCGTGAATAATAGTACTTTAAAAAATTTTGTTCTACTATAGTTTATTTAAGGGGAAAATTTTATTGGCGTGCATTTAGGGAGGTTCTTGTGTTCTTAAACTGGAGGATGAACAGAAAAAGAAAAAGAAGAATTATATAAAGAAATATATGGGACTGTTGAAAATATGGCTCAACTAATTTTTTGAAAACTAGTTTTTAGATTCTGTTTAGGCTGCCAAGATGGGGGAAGCCAGTTACCATCTTCGGTTAACTGTTTTTTTAAAAAAGTTTTAAACTCCCCTGTAGAATCTGTAATGATAGCCTTGTATTTCACTATCTGTGATTCCTTCTTATACATGCTTAGAAAAACTCTTGTCAACTCAGATACAGTGTGTGGGCATCCTGCCCATCCAGAAATTCAGTATTCCAGGCTGTGAGGATTTTCTGCTTAATGAGGCTTGCAAATTCCAATGATACATCAAAGGTTTAGAGAAACTGTTTATCCCCTAAATATTTGAGACTGAGAGATGTTACTCTTGTTGATGGGTTATAATCTTATCAGTCTGTCAAACCAATTAGGACTTTTCAGTTAAATATGTCTGATAGAATTTAAAACAATATGTCTGATAAAATTTCAAACAAAATATTTTCCATTCATTTCTGTGGTGTACAGTAGGAGGCATAATAGTGGGAAAAGTTTGATGTCTTGAAATCTGAGCACATCCTACTCTATCATTTCACTGGTTGGCAGAATTATAGGAGCTAGGCACGTTCAACCTCAACTAGGCTTTGGGATGCTCATTGAAGTATAATTTTCTATAGATTGGAATATGATATACCAGTCTATCTTTTTGTCCACTGACCTTGCCTAAGTTTCCTATGTAATTTCATTTATTTTCTATGAAATCTGCTTTTCTAGTTATGACCAGGTTAATCATAACTCTGAGAGGTTAATATTCCATTTATGTATGGTCTACCCTTAGCAGTATGGTACTGCTTTCTTTCTGTCCCAAGCCACTCAGAACTCTCTGTTAAAACCAGCCCCGTTCAACCCTAGAGCTGGTTTTATCTCAGTAGCTTTAGATATAATTTGAAATGGTCTGTGTAATTAAGTTCTGTTAGGCCTGAAGCTAAGAACACCAGGTTTACTAGTCTTTATTTGTGAGAAAGACAGATGTGACTCTGGGTGTGTGTGTGTGTGTGTGTGTGTGTGTGTGTGTGTGTGTGTGTGTGTGTTGGGGTCTCACTCTGTCTGTCTCCCAGGCTGGAATGCAGTGGCATGATCATGGCTCACCCCAACCTCAACCACCTTGGCTCAAGTGATCCTCCCACTCCAACCTCCCAAGTCGTGGGACTGCAGCTAATTTTTCTTTTTAATTTTTTGTAGAGATGAGGTCTCACTATGTTGCCTAGGCTGGTCTCGAACTCCTGGACTTAAGTGATCCTATGGCCTCTGCCTCCCAAAGTGCTGGGATTATAGGAGTGAACCACCACACCCAGACAGATGTGGCTTTTGAATTTATTATGAAGTTAGGTTGATAGCTGTACGAAGATAGGTTTCACAGAGTACTTAAATTCTCTTCATTTGCCCAGTATTTAGTTGCAATTTCTTCTTTTCCTTCTTTTTTTTTAATATCAAGTGACTCAAGTGTGGTGAGGCATTTTGATAAAAATAATTTTAATTTACAGTGATTTTAATGAACATAGTACACTAAACTAATGGTTCCAATGCAAATTGCAAATAAGAATCAACTGGAAAGACTTAAAACAAACCAACAAACCTACCTAAGACCAGGGCTTATCCAGGCTACTTAAATTAGCGAATATGTTTAACATTTTTTTAAAGTATCATCAAGTGATTCTAATATGTAACCCCGGTTGACCACTACTGGTATAAAGAGATAAACAATCAGATTTACATTTTCTTTCTCCTCCAAATAGTCCATTTACTGAAAGTCACTGTTTCGGATAATCTTGTTCACTGCATTCAAATTTTTTTATTAATTCTGAATATAATACATGCATATTGTTGAGTAAAATTGCTTTATAGGAATAAATAGAAATAGAATTCTGCAGTCATCGTGCTTTCAGTATTTCCTTTATGTTATATCTTCCCTAAAATTTAACAGTGCCATTAAACTGATCAAAGCTGTAGGAAAGATCTAAAGTAAGTGGGTTTGTTTACCATCAGAGGAGAAGCTATGACAGGCGCACTACTTGGCTAATAGGTATTATCACAGATAAAGCTGTTTCTGTTCCCTCTCAAGTTAGGTATGCAGGCTGAAATAATGAATGATATTAAGGGCTTCCGAGTGTTGAGCATTTTCTTAATTGATGGTTGCTTTTCGGCCAACTATGGTGTTTTAGTAATTTACTCTCTAACTAAGGCTGTTTTCTGTGTCTAAAGAGCTGTCTAGAAGAAAGTTTTTCACATCCTCCAGTCTTGACAGGTTAGCCTCTTTTGTATTTTTATTTTTTAACATTTTATTTTGAAATAATTTTAGACCTAGAAAAAAGTTATTAATATAAGGAGAATTCCTATATTTTCTTCAGAAACCTTTTTTAAATGTTAACATCTTATAAAACCATAATTATACTATGAAAGGAAGGAAATTAACATTGATACACTGCTGTTAAATATTCTACTGACTTTTATTTGAAGTTTGCCGATTTTCCTGCTCTCAGTTTGTGTGTGTGTGTGTGTGTGTGTGTGTACATGTGTGTGTGTGTGTGTGTTTTGGTTTTTTTTCCTGATTCAGAATGCCATCCTGGATCCTACACTCTATTTAGTTGTTATGCTCCCTTACTTTCCTTTAATCTGGGACAGTTTCTCAGTTCCTCAGCCTTTCTTTGTCTTTTAGAACCTTGACAATTTTGAAGCCTCCACACCACTTATTTGTAGACTGCCCCTCGATTTGGGCTTTTGTGATGTTTTCTCATGTTAGCCCCTGTTCTCTAAGTTATTTCAGTGACTTTTTTTCACTTACTGTTTTACCATGACCTTATTTGCAGTTCCTTACGTGATTTTTTGCTGTCAAAACTATGTGAGAGAGGAGTTTTTACCTGGCAGGTTTGGGTGGATAACTTTGTTTAAATGTATGGATTATGTGCATTGTCACTTCCATGCCTAGGACAAAAAATAATTTCAAATGTATCCCATACTGAGTTCTGAAGTGGAGGCAGTATTGCCAGTGTTAGATACTGAAGAAAAACTTATTTATCTTAAATTTTCAGAAAACATTTTCCATTGCCTTATTACACTGAGTTTATTTTAGGAGTGAAGCCAGGAGTGGTGAAAGAAGCTGTTTCTACTCCATCACGAGTGACCCACAGGGACCAGGAATGGTATGATGCTGAGATTGCCAGGAAACTGCAAGAAGAAGAACTTTTGGTGAGCACATTTTAAAGCAAAAGTTCAGGTGAATCAGTAGGGGTTTTTGTGTGTGTGTGTGAATTGAATCAATCTTGGAATTATATGAATGTAGTAGTCCTCCATCAGATGAGAAACTGATACATTTTTTTTTTAGATTAGAAAATATAGTTTATTTAGAAAGTAAATTAGAGAAGGAGAGGAGATTCACCTCCCCAAGGCAGGGCAGGGGGCCAAAACCGGGAAACATGGCCTGGCCTGATACCTTTTTTTATGGGTAAAAAAATCAAGACAATGGGGATAGAGTATCCAGTCTTACTTAGTGAGTAAGCATTAACAGCAGAACTCCATATCTACTCTCCATGATTAAGTTGTGATAATTCTCTAAGACTATGCTGTAGAATTTAATTGAAAGAGCTCCTGCTAGGCCGGGTGCAATGACTCAAGCCTGTAATCCCAGTACTTTGGGAGGCTGAGGTGAGAGGATTGCCTGAGCCCATGGGTTCGAGACCAGCCTGGGCAACTTGGCAAGACCTCATCTCTACAGAAAAATTAGCTAGGCTTGGTAGTATGCTCCTGTAGTTCTGGCTACTTGGAAGGCTGAAACGGAAGGGTCTCCTGAGCATGCCACTATACTCTAGCTTGTGCAACGAAGTGAGATTCTAACTTGAAAAAAAAGAAAAAAGCTCCTGCTCTAGCTGGAAAAAAGCTCTTGCCAACTGGTTATCAACCTCAGGAATGTTGCAACTAGTTTCAAATACCAGTTTGTTTCACATAAGATTTTTTAAATTAACAACATGGATTCCAATTAAATTATTATTATTTTTTGTGTTTTCTATATCACAGGCTACCCAGGTAGACATGAGAGCAGCTCAAGTAGCCCAGGATGAAGTAAGTTCATGTTAATAAGTGTAGCCAGTAGTTTTCTACCTACAACTCTGCAACTAATCATATTGACTGAATTTTCTTTAGGAAATTGCCCGACTTCTAATGGCAGAAGAAAAGAAAGCTTACAAGAAAGTCAAGGAACGGGAGAAATCATCTTTGGAAAAAAGAAAACATGACCCCGAGTGGAAGGTAGGGTGTGCTTTTTGGTTTGCTTTTCAATTTGAAATAAAATTAGACAATGAAAAGGGAATTGTGCTTTTAGGGTAAGCTCTGCAAATATATTTGGAATATACAAATAATTTGTGTTGCGTCTGTGAATCTGATTTGTAGAAGTTTCATCACTATGAAAAGTCATTGAATTTTGAAAGTAGCTATGTAAATTGTTACTATGTAAAAATTATTAGCCGGGCTTGGTGGCTCAGCCTGTAATCCCGTGCCTTGGGAGGCTGAGGTGAGTGGATTGCCTGAGCCCGCAGGTTTGAGACCCGCCTGGGCAACTTGGTGAGACCTCATCTCTACAATAAATCAAAAAATTAGCTGGGCGTGGAAGCACGCGCCTATAGTTCCAGCTCCTTGGAAGGCTGAGGTGGAAGGATCACCGGAGCCCAGCAGGTCAAGGCTGCGGTGGCTGGGAGCGGCCACTGCACTCCAGTCTGGGTGACAGATTGATACTCCAAATAAAAAAAAAAAAAAAAAAAAAAATTATTGAAAACTTATAGTTTACTTTAAGACCAACTGAAATGCAAGTATTTCTCAGGAATGATCTTAGTTTTCATGTATAGTATTTAGGTAGGAGAAAGTAGCATTTTCACGTTTTCAAATTTTCCACAGCAACCTTCTCTTCCTCTGTCTACTTTCTTATTGCTTGCATTATTCTTCATCCCTGTCTTCTTCCTGTTTCTCTTTCCTTGGACGTAGCTTAGTCTATGGCAGGCTAACAGGTGTGTGTACTTGTCACCAGCAATCATTCTTATGTCCCAGTGCAGAAACTATCTGGCATGAGTTTGGACTGTTATTTTTCTCATTAACCATAAATAGTTGATAAAATAAACTATATTTGATTGTGTTGTATGTGGTAATTCCAAGTTCGGTTTAGCAGTCTTACTCAGCAGTGACTGTGCACAAGGCACCACTTTGGACCTGCATGGAAAGACAAAGATATTTTTCTCTGATAAATATAGAGAGGAAGACAAATTGTAGACAGCTAACAAATAGAAGGCAAAGCTGAGTGGGTTAAGGGCAGAGGAAGAGGGAGAAAATTCATATAGTAAAGAGTTTTTAGCGAGGGAGTTTGTATGAGGCTTGGAAAGATACAACCTAAGGTGTATATTTATGGTACAATTGATGTTTTTAGCACAGTTCTTTCTGGAACAAATTTCTCCTTTGGGTTTTTGATCCTACCTTATATTCTAAGAAATGGTTGTGAAGAAAGAAAAGACAGAGCCATGCTAATAGTATTACTCTATTCTTTCCTATTGCTCATTTACTCAGTCTAAAAAAATGAAAATATTATTTTCATGTTAATTCTGTATATTTGGCTTCCTCTTTTACTTAACTCAGTATATCAGGATTTTTTTCTAACATGTTTCACTTTAGTTAAGGAGTCTCAAATAGCGCTGTTAAATAAATTAAGCCATAAATAATTGCCCAGCAGTTACTCAGATTTTGTTAACCGGGAAAGGGATGATACTGTAAGGATTATAAATCAGGAAGCTGAGAGGGCAATGACCACATTTATAGCAAGTATCATGACTTCTGTGATACTCAAATTCTATAACTGGTGTTGGGTACGAGTCCTCTCCTCAAAAAGTTGACTTGAGGCTGGACTCGATAGCTCAGCCTGTAATCCCACGCTTTGGGAGGCCGAGGTGAGTGGATTGCCTGAGCCCGCGGGTTTGAGACCCGCCTGGGCAACTTGACGAGACCTCATCTCTACAATAAATCAAAAATCAGCTGGGTGTGGTAGTGCGTGCCCGTAATTCCGGCTACTCGGAAGACTGAGGCGGAAGGCTCACCGGAGCCCAGCGGGTCAAGGCTGCGCTGGCTGGGAGTGGCCACTGCACTCCAGTCTGGGTGACGGAGTGAGACTCCAACTCAAAAAAAAAAAAAAGTTGACTTGAATGTGCCTTAGTTTGCTTACTGGAAAATCATCAGCCCTAATTCAGGTGTGTAAAAATAAGTTTGAGAGCACATTCCATGGATTCTGGGTGTCCAGCATATCTTGTCAGTTGCTGTGCAACTGTTATGTTAATAACTGGCAGCCTAACACACTCATGTGGGGCAGCATGTTCATGTGAGGATATTCCATTCATCTGGCTGCTGTGACAGCCTTAGTGGCTATGATTTTTTTTTACATATGAGTGGCCATATATAAAAATACTTTATATTACTCAGCTAAATGTTGGTAACCTGAAACTACTAAAAGAGAGCTTGGCATGTGATATATATTATTATCTAAGTCAAATCTTTTTCTTTCTTTGTTTAATGTTTCTCTGTTGTGTGTATTTGTTGTTGTTGTTTGTTTGTTCTTCTGTCCATAGCCAAAAACAGCCAAATTGGCACATTCAAAGTCAAAAGAGAGTGACGAACCTCATCGTTCTAAGAATGACAGACCAGCACGGTAAGATGATACCTGCAAAGGAGAGTGAGAAAGTTGACTTTGGGGTAAGGAAAGGTCAGTTATTTGAGAGGGATGTTTGTTCTTTGGAGAGAAGACCTAAAACTCTGCAATTGTGAGGTGGTGTCAAGTAATGCAGGGTTATTCTCAAACTTTAGTTCCAGCCTTAAAAATTGGATTGTCCAAGTCAAATTAGGGGAATTCTGCAAAAGTTATGATGTATAAGGAAGGATGTGCTTTTTGTTAGGACCAGTTCTTATCTTGGAATTCACTGAATTTATGCTTTCAGGTCAGAAGGGATGACAGTAACCATTTTCTAAAATAAAATCTGAGGCTCTAAATGTTTTGCTGGATTTCATGGTCACAACTGGTGTGTGCATGACATTCACACATGCCCAAACTCATTTCTGTCTCAGTTTCAATGTCCTAGGCAAATGTGAGTCATTGCACATGATCTAATCTTACTAGATTTAGTGGTGGCTGTGGCATAAGTACTTCCTGACTTCTCTCAAGCAGTTGTAGGTCATAGTTATGGGAGCATCTGCTGTCTTTCCACCTCAAGATGCCAACATTTAAGTCTCTGGGCAGCAACTTCTTTTAGACTTTATTTTGTTGTTTTTCAAAAGAAAATATTGGAATATTGAATTATTTGAAAACATTTGAAACAAAAAGGCAAAAAAAGTAAGCTAACATGAAATCGAACATCTTGAATTATTGAAAACTGAATTTTAGTTCAGATTAATAATACTTAATCATACTTAGACCATAAATTTCATTGCACTGAAAAAATATACTCTCTTGTTGCCACTCATTGCCCACACTTAAGCTATTAGATTTGTTTCCTTCAAGTGAATATATTTAGTGTCCTTAAAAAGCTATCCTTTTTTAAAAAAAAACTCATGCAATTTCAGAAGATAAATACTCTTCAGAAAATTATATCAAGTATGTATTGATTTGAGGACAATAGTAGTATATTCTAATTATATAAAATGTGTACCTCTTATAGCTTTTGGTTATATACATACCAAACATTTTTTAAGACACATTTTAGAACTATATGGCTAGTACATCCCCACAGTACCTAAGTAAACTAAGAAGCAGCTAATCTGTCCTCCTTAGATATGTCTGGATTATTCTTTTTTTAGTCAGATGAATTCAAATCATTCTTAGGGTTGTTGTGCAGTCTTCAAAGTCCTTGGTTTCTTTAATATACTAATAATTTTGACAGCAGATATGATGGGACAGTCTTGGGGATAGCTGTTTAAAAAGGTTTATTAAAGTATGAAAATTTTCTGGAATGTTATACGTACTTTAAAAATATTTGGCATATTTAAAAAATAAATAACCAAATGATCCCATGTTAATAATGATCCTGTAGTAAAAAGTGGTTTATGGCAGAAGAATGGAAATCTATTTTGACCTCAGAGGAAAATTTGTGGTTAAATATCATTTACAGAAAGATCATACACACACACACACACATACACACACATCTAATGTAAAAACAAAAATGAGTACGAATTTTATGAAGCCTGTATTTTCATAGTTAAAAATTAAAGCCTATATATTTTGGATATATAGAAATCTTGTACAACTAATATTAAAATGTATGCTTTTTGGTTAGAGTCTCAGGTTTCCTCTTTTACATTTAATCAGGTGGAAAAGTCTAGCTAGGTAACTGTATAGAAAGAGGTGGTTTTAAGGACTGAAAAACAACCTTCTAGGTCAAGATGTTTATTACTTTAGTGTAGTAATAAAGGAGAAACGAACTCTCATATAAAGCTTGTAACATTCATGGTCAAAATTCAATTTCTTTGTCTGTTATAAAATTTTCTACTCTCTTTAGGTGCACAGAGAACCAGTTGACAATTAATTCTAACTCTTTGCAATTGAAAAAAGTCTCAACCCCAGTTCTAAATTGTTTTGATAACAGGATTTTATACTGGTAATACTACTTGGTATTTTACTTGTATTTTTTCCTTAGGAAAAAAAGATTTTATAAATCTCTTTTAGTTCCTAGTGCATTTTAGTGAATATGAAATGCCTTTACCTCCACTTATTATTCATTTATCACTTATTTATCAAGTGCCCTAGTAATTGCTCAGAACTGGGATAAGCAACAATCAACAAGAATGAAATTTCATGTTCTCATGAAGTTTACAATCTAAACAAATATTTATCCTAATAACTATTATGATTGTGTTAAGTGGTATGGATGAAAAGTACAGGATGTTAAAAGAGCATAAGGAGGCAACCTGGTTTGAGCGTCCTGGAAGGTTTCTCGAAAGAGTTAATTTTAAAGTGAATTCTGAAGGATATTTAGCTATGTCACTGACTTAAAGATGTAAATTATTTCATGAGAACAATAGGAAACAGGTAATTCTAGTACAACACAAACTATAAATCAAACTATTTGTTTATATAAGATTTTTCTAACTTTGGATACAAATACCCTTAACTTTGAGACAACCATCTCCAGTGAAACAAAATAATGTGGTAGGACTCTGGACAGCAGAAGCCAAAATTTGTTCTCTGTGTAACTAGAAACCGAACAGAACAGCATCCCAAGACAACCAAAGGCATTCTAGATTGACTTATACACTGTATTCTCACATGGAGATCCTAGAGACTTTGCTGGGTCCTGTGCTGTTTCATAACTTTAGCATCCTGTTTCTTGATGATGAGCTGATGGTGAAGCAATAATCATAGAGTCATTTTGTGAGTCCCACGCAGCTCTTGTCTTTCTGTTTTTGTTTGCATAGTGAGGCTAATAAAAGAGTAATGAATAGACTCTGCAACCTTGATTACCAGCCCTGTTTTCTTCTGAGTCACTATTTTAGCCACCTGTTTGTTTAGCTACCAGTTGAGACAGATCAGTGTGACTTCAGGATTAAAGAACTTAAACTGATTTGTCTCAACTCTTTCTGTCATTTCTTATTTACTTTTAAGTGTTATAAATGTCAGGTAATGAAAGAAAAACGCTTCATTTAACATCTGATATTTATAAATCAGTGGTTTAAAGAAAACAAAAATACTTCATTACTTATAAAAAACAAACATCAATTATATGCGTATATCAAATGCATAAACATAAAATATGCATGCCTAATAAAATTATCATGTATTATCAAATGGTATTTGAAAGTATAAGATACAGCTGAGTGTGGTGGTTCACGCCTTTAATCCCAGCACGTTGGGAGGGGGAGGCAGAGGGGAGAGAATTGCCTAAGCCCTGAGACCGGCCTGGCAACTTGGTGAGACCTTGTCTCACAGTAAATCAAAAAATTAGCCAGGTATGGTGACATGCACCTGTAGTTCCAGCTCTTGAAAGGCTGAGGTGGAAGGAACTCTTGAGCATAACAGGTCGAATCTGTGTTGGCTGTGAGTGTGCAATTGCACTCTAACCTGGGTGACAGAGTGAAACTCTGACTCAAAAAAGGAAATATATAAGATACAGGTAGCATATGAAAGTATACGTATGAAAATAATATGAAATACAGATGTGTGTATATATATATACATATGTGTGTGTATATGTGTGTGTATGTATATATATATATGACTTGCATACAGATGCTGCTATTCCTGATAATACACCTATGTAGCATAGCATAACTGAGTAGTTAAACACTGGTTTTGAAGTACAGTTGAGTTTGAGGCCTGACTCTGCCACTTAACCACTGTATGAACTTGGACTTATGTCATCTAACCTTTTATATATATATGATGGCTACCATGCAGACTTGTCCTGAAAGTTGAGATAATCTATGTAGAACCTGTAGCACATTCCCCAATATATACATAAGCTTACATCCCATGCTGACCTTTTCCAGATGTTGAATACCCAGGGAGAGACTTACTGCTTGCTTGGGGAGAGGGTAAGAAATTTGAAAACACTTGATTTTAGTTTTATGTGACAGAGCCCTTTATACCAAACTCATTATAACTTTACAAACCTCAGAATACTTATGCCCTCTAGATTTTATGTACAGTTGAACAAAATGCCATACAATGTAGTTATATATTTGATAAATCATAGCTTCATTTGATTCTATCCTCTAGTGCAAAATTTTAGTGCACCTTTGGGCAACAACAACAAAAAAGAGTGAGAGGTGTATCTCCAATTCCAAATGTTCACAAATATTTGTTCTAAAGAACAAATATTCTTTATCTCCAATGCCAAATGTTTACAAACATTTGTATTAATAAATTAATATAACAAAAAGTTTAGGGTAGTAAAATTGTCCTAATTTTAACATTTTGTTTTCTTTGACATAAAAAGTTGCAATGTATTATTACATAGTAAGTTGCAAATATATTAAGATCTACTTTGCCACCTAGTGGATAAAGGAACTTTGCTTATGAACTGTTTTGTTTGTCAGAGTCCTCTCCCTTCTTGTCGGTTGCTCACCCCTCCTCCCTTTTTTTCTTTGCTTCCTTCCTTAACTTTATTACTCTCTTATTTTCTGTTCTTTTTTTCTTGGTGAAACCTACCATGACAAAATATATGTCTTATTAATGGCAGTGGTCACATCTCATTAATCTTTGTTTATGTAGCACAGTCCCTTACACATATTAGTTGTTGACAAAAACTTACTAAATTACATGCATCAAAACAAAGGAACGGTAAGATAAAATAGTTTATTCAAGGTCATACAACTGTCCAGGAAATAAAATATAAATTCTAAAGCATTTTGGCTTTTCATTTCTACAGATTATTTTTTTAAACCATGCAATCCAGTGAGAGGTGTAATTGTAGTAAATATCACATAGAATATCTCTTTAAATTCTGACTTACTTTTAGGCCACCACCACCTACCATGACAGATGCTGAAGATCTGGATTACACTCATTTCACAAATCAGCAGAGTTCCACACGTCATTTCTCAAAATCAGAGACCTCTCATAAAGGTGAGTAGAGTATATATGGTCAAGCTTAGAATCTTTTTTTATAAGCCTCATGTTATGGTAGAAAAATAGAATTCTGTACAAAGTGGGAAAATAAATTTTCTTTCTCTCAGCAGAGGTTATAGGGTTCTTCATTTATTAAAAAACAAACAAGACAAAAAACAGAAAACAGGGTACCTTAAATTGTATGCAAGATTTTCTGTATATTTGCATTTTCCTCTGAAGGGACTTCATAGCTTTTTATCAGATTAAAGGGTAATTGTGACCTCTGTTTAGATCAGGAGGACTACTTGTCTATAGTGGCTCTTATTTCCCAGCTGCCCAGGACATTATTAATTAGATTTAAAATATGAATGCACACTTCCCACACAAATCTTTTATGTAAAGAAAAATTGAACAGAAAAAATCAAGAAAGAATATGAATATCTGAATGGGACCAAACCTTTGGAATGGAAAGAGTAGGTGGGTATATTTGTTCTTCCAAAGATATGTATGCATTCACTTATATGTATTTTATGAGAGTTTTAAAATGAAGTAATGAAAAAGTAGTTTCTTATATTAATTATCTACAAAATGGAAAGCATTCTAACTAGAAAGTGTCATAAGAGTTGTCAGGATCATTTGAAATTAAATATGTGGAAAGTTTGCAGATTATAATAGATTTTACAAATCTATTAGGTCTTATTAATTGACAGAGTTTACTTGTTATGGTCTTTGAAAATTTCTTCAGTGATATTTTTATTATTCATTTTCAAATATTATGGCAGTCTCCCCAAATTTCTTTAAATTACGTTTTCTGCTGTCATTAAAAAATGCCATTGCACAGGTGACACTCTACTAATTAAATTGGAATGTCACCTGTGCAATGGTGAAACTCTGGTTTCTCTTCAGATTGTATAAATCTTTTGCCTTTTAAATTAGAATCTCTAGGTGAGGAGTCAGCATTTACATTTTTTATAAAGTAGTATTGGACACTGATTTAATATTGAGGCTAGGACAAAAGGCATTACTTAAAATATAAGGTTAGTTGGGCATCATAAATGTCTTTATTGAAACCGCTCACCCCACAATTTTCATCATCTATGATTTAACTGGAGGAGTAGCTCATGTTTTTTCTTTCTCAAACAATACATGCATCACTTTTTTTTTTTTGTAGGAGGGTACCTTACTGTCCTTGATGTACATTTGATGCATAATATTAAAATGACACATTGTGTTGGTGAATATAATCAAGTGCTCTTGTATCTTGCCCTATGCATCTCTGTTTCACTGTTACTGAGTTGTATGCCTTATAATAAACCAGTAATAAGTAAATAAGTAAGTAAATAACACATTTATTCTGTATATAAATATTTTGCAATCAAGAATAGAGAAAACGGGAACCACTTGAAATGCATAGAAATACAGATAAATTATTTTGCCTGGACACAGTGAAAAGCTGTCAGAGTTTCAAAGATTTTTTCTTAATTGTGTTTCCTTTTTTCTTCCTCTCTCCAGGTTTTCATTACAAGCAGTGAAAGCCTAGGAATCTGCCTTGAAAACGGACTCACTATAGCAAATATTACTGGATGATACAGAATGCATTCCACACTTGTTTTTTCGGCTATGTTTGCATTCAAGTGTTTTTCTGACCATAAATAATTTTAATTCATTTCAGATGTTTTGGTTATTCATGATCACTTGGGCAGTATAAGAAAATGTAGCTTCTGAATATTGGCCACCCTCTATGCTGCATATACTTCCTGGGATTATAGTATCTAAGAGCGCTATAAAATGACATTTTGTTAGGTATGGACTATTGGTATCTAGAGACTAGGCCTTATTTAGCAATTTGAATTTTATGGAGATGAATGAGCAAAATAAATTTTATGGATGCAATGCAGAATAAAAGAATGTCAGAAGTAGCTTTATTTTGGTGCATTAGTGTATTATATTTTGAAGGACAGAGTCTTTGCTTTTTGTGCTCTTCAGGAAAAGAAAAAAAATTCACAACCATAAAATATTTTAAAAGATCTGGAGCAATTGAAATAGTTATTCTCACTACCTAGACTAGAAGTTTTTCATGTCCTTGTAAGCTCTCCTAGGGAAACTGGCCTAGATATCATTTTTTACTCTGCTTTTATCTCCTCAGTAGCAAGGCTTTCTGAAATCTCTGGGCAATGGACCATTTATTAGTATTTACTAGCAAAAGTCTAATTCTCTAAAATTTAACTCAGATTAATGAAAAACTCTTTATCCCTTTTCTTGTTTTACATGTACTTGTAAAGTGGAATTTGAGATAATTGCATAATTGATTAGGCCATCAGTTTCTTTGGTTGTAGATTGAAGTTTTTCTCTTAGGGTCATAGTAGTATTTGCTGGCAAACTCTTAATATTTTGTTTATCTGTCTATAATTAGATTAATTCAACATGAAGATGAATTTGATAAATCGTTCTTTATCCAAGTATTTGGTTTTAAACATTTGTTAGTAAGGATTGTATTTCTTTGTACAAGACCTCTAAGCTCCCTCATCAAGAAATTTATAGTCGTTGTGTAGCTGCTAACCTCATGAAAATATTTATTTTCCCATATTACTTAGTTCATATAAATGACAAGCTATGTATAATCTGTCTCTTCAGCTTGACTTGATATTGTTTTTCATTGTATGAATCTGAATTTTTTGTCATTTCAGTATTGTGTTTGTTTATGAAAGAAACATACAGGTGACTAGAGAAAAAGTTGTAATTTTTCCCACCACTGGGAATTGCCTTCCATTTGCCTTATCCTTCCAGATAGTCTTTAATGTTGGGCAATATTCAGGAAGCTATTTAGAATAGTTTCTCAAGGTGGATTTGGATCTCTAATTTTGAGAAAGAACTTGGCCAAATAGTAATCTAAAAAGATAATCTATATTCCTGAGAGTTGTAGTCATTTTGGAGAAATGGAGGAAAAGAAAAATAATAAGATTTTATATAGCGATGATGAAATAAATAAAGGAAAGTCTTCATTTAACTAGGGAAGGGAAGATAAAGCGGGGGTCCTGGCCTTAAGTCAAATTTCAGATCGTGGTTTCAGTATCCAAAGCTTAGGCCTTATTGACTTACAATAATGCTATATTTTTCTTTATCTGCCCTGTGATTTGACTTCATGTTCTTAAAAGGTTTTTTTATGGTAACTTTAAAGAAAAAACACAGTTTATTTTTATTTGATAATTAGGCAAATGGGCAACATCCTTTGCCATATTTTTATTTTATAAATGTTTATTTTTCTATCTCATACAATGATCAGTTTTACTTTTAAAAGTCTACATTTTTCTTGTCTCTTGTGTACTTTATTTGTTCATATTTATATTATAAAGTGTTAACTGGAGATACTTCATTCAAAAAAATATCAGGACACTTAACCAGAATCTAAGCATTTCAGCTGTCTTAGTGAGTGACCAAAGGTGGTATTTCCCTTGTGATCAAATTCAGCATCTTTATTGAAAGTTGATTACTTTTTTTAGGTTTTTAAAAGATTAGAATTTTAAAATATTTTATCTTTATTTTTTTTTTGTAAAGCAGACACTTTTTTAAAAGTACCAGAGTAATTACTACCCTACGAATAAGGAGGTGGAAATCAAATTCAACCAGTTAAATCCTCGTATTCTTTCTCATTCAACTAATGTAATAATTGTCTTGAGACTGTAGAAGCAACTAACAACTGTATTTTAATGAACTGCCAGACACTCTTCACTGTGTTCTCTGCTCTTTATTTTGTCACTTTTATGTAAATGTGGAAGCATTTATTTTGTTTTTGTTCCTGGCACTGGAACACATGCATTTTAGTTTTTAGGCCCACAGTGTATTATGCTTTAATTGTGTGATGTAAATTAATACTTCTGGCCTTGGGAAACCTTTCTGTTTCTATATTTTTGTTCCTTGGAGGCCAGGCCCCATTGACACCAGTATTATTAAATAAGCACAATTTGTTATGGGGTCTTATGCTAAGGCTGCTTGACGTGTACACCCTCTCTCCCCGACTTAACTTTTTAGAAGTCATTGCCTGGAAGTGAGGTTAGATTAGGGTCAAGTTAAGTGTTTTGACTTGAAAAAAGTTTGACTCAATGTTCAAACCACTGTTACACTTAAATATTTTATTGTGGGACTGGACAGTTGCTTCACATGCTTTTAAAAAGAACATTGAGATTTTTAGAAAATGATTTTGTATACTATTGAATTACCATTTTTCTCAAGTGACTTTACAACAACCAGCAGCATACCAATAAACTACAAAAAAAAAAAAAAAAACTTTTCATAATAAGCATCCGAATTTAAAAAAGAAAGATATGGATATATACTCCTATGAGGAAAACCTTTTAGAATAGCAGTGGCCACTTGGATTTAGTTCATCCATATTCTAAAATGTGTTTTGTTGGGCCTTGTGTTTACTGAACTCAACATAAAAAATTTTGAACCAGACCCATTTCCCCCTTCTTCACTGTGGCCTGAAGCCAAACTAAATGATTCATTATTGACCGTTGTCCATCTCTTTCCCTCAAAGTCAGAACTTTTCAGTATAAAAATAATTAGCTTTTAACTGATAACTAATTTTAATACTGTCAAGCTTTCTCTGAATTTTGTGTTGTGCCAAATTTGAAATACTTACTATATTCATGGTGCATTCAGTTTGCCACATTAGTGGTTAACATATTAAGGCCTTGATTTTTTTTTAATGTGTTACCTTTATATCACTTTGGGGAATACTAAGATTATTATTCAGTGGTGATTTTTTTTAAAGAAAACTGTGATGATTGGCTATAAGATCTTCAGCCTAATAAAGGAATGAGACCCCTGTTTAACCACTTTCTGAGAGACTGAGAACAGAGGCATTTTCCCTTTTGGGAAAACAGTATTTGTGTAGGGAGTGTTAGCATTGAAAGGACACACGCTCTTCAGGTAGATTTCACTGTACATAGTATGCCATATTCTGAAAACATGGGCTTTTTAGAAACAGTCATTTACAAAAAAAATTAAAACCTCATCTTTCAGCAAAACAAAAAGTTTTTAAAGTACTTTGTTACTTACTGCTCATAGTCAGATAAGTGGCTGTTTAAAGTGGTCCCATTTTCTCCTCATTTCTGGTGGTGCCTGTGGGTCTTAAAGCCATATCTTCTTATCTTACTGTTAGTACTTTTTTCTTAGCCCATGGTAGTTAATATGGGCAGGTAGAAGCTGACTAGAGACTGTCCTGTTAATGCTGTGGGGGCACGATGCTATCCAAATACTTCGTGGAAGATTCTTGTTTGTAGTATATGGAAGACTATTGAGGAAGAGTCAGAGGCTGTTGTTGCTCCTGGCATTAACAGCTGTCATTAGAAATGGTGAAATTTAATTTTAGAGAAGTCAAAAAAGAAAGGGTAAACTGGGAAAATCTCACTACTACAGAGTCACTTTTCTGATGAGACCAGCACTTTATGCCAGCAATGTCTGTGAGGAGCAGTATTGCCTTAAATTAGTTAGACTCTGACCAAGGTCGGTATACTTTACTTCCTATATGTGAACAACAGTCAACTCTCCATCTAGATGTAACATTCACAGATGATTTCCAAGCATCCTTGTCATCAGGAGCTTTGGACCTCCTCCCCTACTGGCCTGTGGCTGACCTGTAACACTGATCATTTTATTTCGAGTTGTCCGTCAACCTCTCAATAAACAATGCCATGAATGAAAAGTGGTAGAAGGAAAGTGAGGATTTCCTGGCCAGATCCTTCACAACAAGTGATCACTTCCTGAATAATCGAGAGTTGACTGTCCTCCTTTTCTGTGATAACAATGTAAAATAAGTTCCAAAGTTTTAATTGTGCAGTGAAGATTATTTGTAAGAATTTCACCAACACCCTTATGTATCGAAATGCTTACCATTAACAAAAAAGGGAGAAAAACCAAACAAAATAGACATTTACTTGAAGTGGAAGATGTGCTAATGTGAAGAGTGTTTCTATTTTATTACTTTTAAGAGAAAATTAACCAGGAAAACTTTACTGTGATAAGGAAGACACCACGGTGGTTTTAAAAGTTTCTATTTGATGCCACAAACTAATATAATCATGTAAGTAATCATGTTGATTTATGGAAATATGTGGCCCTAAAAACCATTCTCTTTCCCTAATATATATGTGCACACTGCTTAGTAACATGTTCCTACTAGACTTAATATGCATTTGTATATTCTCAGCAAACTAGAAAATGTTTTTTCTCTTTTTGAGTAACTTTTCATAACAGGGAGCCAGCACTCCGCTGGTTTCAACATTTCAGATAACGGCAGAGTATTGTGTAACTTAGTGCCTCATTATTCATATCTGAGGTTCATATATAAGTAACAGAATAATTGAAAGACAGGGTTTGAATGATGTTTTCTTTATAAAAAAGAGTAGGGATTGAGAACAGTGAGGAGAGTTGAGAGAACATACTATGACACATCGTATACTTAGGATACGTTTTGTTGCACTGAATTTTGAACTATAATTGCTAAAATAATTTCTAGCTGTTAAATATGGTGAGAGAGCTTTTGATGTCAGAATTTTTGTACTCAGAATTTGAATTTGCCTCTAAAGTCCCCATAGGCTATAACTTCAGCTCTTGCTGTAAACTGAAAGCCAAATACCCTTTCTCAGAAATAGCTGTGTTCTTACCTGCCTCATGCAAGCAACTCAAAGTTCATTTTATGAAGTATTGTAAATGATGAGAAGTATCATCAGATGGAAATATAGCATATAAAAATGAAATCCCCAAATGAGAATTCTCTGAAGTGTGATTTCTCCTAAGAAGAATCCATTCCAGCACAGTGTATATTTTGAAAAGGTGCTGAATTTAAAAAGTACTGGAGTTTTCACATATAAAATCAAATTGCTCAGGTAATTTGCAGTGATGCTGTCATTTTTCTTGTAATTTGGAAGAGTGATCTTTTGAAAGAGAAACTGCACCATGCCTTGGCACTTTGAGATTCTTTGTTAAGTACCCCTTTGACATTCGGTGTGTGAATATATTTAAAACACAAATGAGATATTATTCCAAATGCTCAAGTTATAGTCAAGCACCAAAGGGAAAGACAGCTTTGAAATAGTTTTTTCATGGAACCTTGACGGAATATAGTTGCTAGTATAAGGACAGAAAACAGAGAGGCCACCTCAAACCACATGCCTATTTAGAGATTAAGTGAAACTGTGAAGGACACTTTATGGATGCCTTAAAGGTGACCGGTGGTGGGTACTGGTGGGTATACACCCACCTAGACTAGGCTGATGGAAACAGTATTTTACTTCACCTTCATACAGCACAAATTATTCCTGCTCATGACCTTATTAAAGAAAACAAGAAGCATGGTGCTGGTGACTTTTATGTGTCTTGGGAGGTTGAGGTGGTCAACATCGTTAAGGCACTCTTTGGTGCTCCAGCCTCCCTTAAATGCCAGTTGTACATCGACATTAATTCATCTATGCAAACTTGTGTTTTCATGGTTTAAACTTATATCTCATTTGGTTCCTTAAACATCAGGCTTAATATTGTTATTATGAATAATTTTTAAGCCAAAGTACTGTATAAGTTTGTTCCCTGTTTTCCTAGATGGTTTGACCAAGGTAACACCAATCTTGTTCTCTCTTAATAAAGTCATCCATTTGTTAAGTCAATGGTCTCTGTCTCTTGTTTTGTTTTATTCTGTTTTCTGTATCCAAGGACTTGGGAAGTTATGAGAATATTATTTTCTTTTTTACAAAGTAACACTAATGTATCTTTGTTTAATACCAGTAAAATTTATCTTACTCCAGTTCTGTCCACTGTAAACATGTATTACATACTGATGCTTAGTATGTTGAAAGTTTCAACAAATACAAGTATGAATCAGAGAAGTAGCTTTGTTTTGTGTATGGTGACTGGTGGCATAATTTATGTACTTGGGGGGAAAAACAGGTAAGTATATGTTCACATAATCTATTGATTAATGTTAATAACTCAGTCTGCACTGTACCTGACACTTTGTAGACACTTTGGTGGGTTTTTGAGAAAATTGATATTAATAACTACTACTTATTACTTTATTTTAAACCTTTGTAAAGCTGTTTATCTTGATTTGGTTTGAATAGCTATGAAGTAGAAACTGATTCTGTAGAAATTTAACAAGTATCTTAAAAATAAGATACTATTTTCAATGACTGATTTTTTAAAAAAAAATTGTTATAGAGATGTGGGATTCTCAGGATTAGCTACACAAGTGGGCTTTGTGCAGGTGAGGTTTGGGCTACCTGCTGATTCTCACTTTCCCTGGTTTGGGACCAGGTACACTTTATGTTGTTGTGTATCCTCCCCATGCCCCAGCAGTGTCCGGTGACTGCTTATCCCTCCCTTTTGCTAATGTGACTAATGTTCTGGTCCCATTTATGAGTAAGAATATACAGTATTTGGTTCTTTGTTTCTGTGATAGATCACTAAGTATGATGGTCCCTACCTCCATCCAATTTCCTGAGAAGTCCATGATTTTGTTCTTTATGACTGTGTAATAGTCCATTGTGTATATGTACCACATTTTCTTTATCCAGTCCACTTTGTATGGGCAGTAGAGTTGGTTCCATGTTTTTACATTTGTGAGTAGTGCAGCTATGAATGTATGTGCAGGTGTCTTTTTTTATAGAATGATTTATTTTCCTCTATTTTCCCAGGAGAGGGATTCCTGGATTGTATGGAAGGTCAATTTTTGGTTCTTTTAGGAATTGCTTGTCTGCTTTTCATAGAGGTTGAGCTAGCCTGCACCCCACCAACAATATAGCAGTGTTTCCTTTCTCCACACCTGCACCAGTAGCTGTTATTTGATGAATGGCCATAAATGATGGCCATCCTTACTGGAGTTAGGTGGTATCTCATTGTGATTTTAATTTTCATTTCTCTGATGATTAGTGATGCTGAGCATTTTTCATGTATCTGTTGGCTGCTTATATGTCTTTTGAAAATTTGCCCACTTTTTAGTAGAGTTTTTTTTTTTTCTATTAGCTTAAGTTTCTTGTATATCCTTGATATTAGGCCTTTGCCAGATACATAGTTAACAAATATTTTTTTCCCATTCTGTGGGTTGTCTCCCCACTTTCTTGATGATTTCTTTTGCTGTGCAAAAAACTTTTTAGTTTGATGAGATACATGTATCTATCTTAGCTTTTATGGCATTCACTTTTGGGGATTTGGTGAAGAATTATTTGCCTACTTCAGTATGCGTAAGTGCGTATTCTACATTTTCTTCTAGGATTCTTATAGTTTTACGTTCTACACTTAGGTCTTTGACCTATTTAGAGTTGTTTTGGGTATGTTGTGATACATAGGGGTCCAGTTTCATACTTCTGCATGTGGTCAGCCAGTTTTCCCAGCACCAATTGCTAAATATGTTCTTTCCCCAGTGGTTATTATTGGTGGCTTTGTCAAAGATGAGTTGGTTGAGAGATTGAGGTTTTGCTTTCAGAATTTCTAGCCTGTTGGTCTATGTGCCTGTTCTTATACCAGTACCAAGCTGTTTTGGTTACTATAGCCTTGTAGTAAATTTTAAAATCTGGAAGTGTGATACCTTTCACTTCATTTCTTCTGCTGAGGGTTGTTTTTAGCTATTCATACTCTTTTTTGTTTCCACATGGATTTCTGTATTGTCTTTCCTATGAGGAAAATGATGTTGATAATTTAATGGATATTGCTTTGAATCTGTAGATTATCTTGGGTAGGATGACTATCTTGACAATCTTGATTTTTCCAGTCCATGAGCATGGAATGTTTTTCCATTTGTTGTGTCATCCTTGACTTCTTTGAGCCATGTATTATAGTTCTCATTGTAAAGGTCTTTCACTTATCTGGTTAGGTGGATTCCAAAATATTTAATTTTTTCGTGGCTATTGTGAATGTAATTGTGGTTTTTATCTGTTTGTTGCTGGTGTACAGAAAAGCAACTGTCTTTTTTGCACATTGATTTTGTACCCCAAGACTTTACTGAAGTTGATTATCAGTGCAAGGAGGTTTTTGACAGACTCCCTTGGGTTTTCAAGATGTAGAATCATATTGTGCACAAGAGGGATAGGTTGACTTCCTCTTTTTCTATTTGGATACCCCTGATTTCCTTCTCTTGCCTGATTGCTCTGGCTGGGACTTCGAACATTATGTTGAACAGGAGGGGTGAGAGTGGGCATCCTTGTCTAGTTTCCATTCTCAGTGGGAATGCTTCCAATTTCTGCCCATTGAGCAAAATGTGCCAAAAAATCTTTTTTTTTTTAGAAATTTTCCTTCTATGCCTAGGTGGTCAAGAGTTTTTATCAAGAAGGGATGCTGGATTTTGTCAAATGCCCTTTCTGTGTCTAATGATTTAATCATGTGGTTCTTGGTTTTACATCTGTTGATGTGCTGAATTATATTTATAGTCTTGGGAATGTTGAACCAGACCTGCATCCCAGGAGCAAAGCCTACTTGGTCTTCGTGGATAATCTGAAATGTGTTGTTGGGTCTGATTTTCTAGAATCATGTATAGAATGTTTGCATATATGTTCATCAAGGAGATTGGCCTGTAATTCTCTATCCTTTTGGGTCTGACCGGTTTGGGTTGATCAGTTTGATGTTGGCTTCATAAAATGAGTTGGGGAGCATTCCACCCTTCTCGATTGCCTAGAATGCTTTCATCAAGATTGGTATCAGCTGCCCCTTGTATGTCTTGTAGAATTCAGCTGGGAAACCACTGGGTCCAGGGATTTGTTTTGTAGGTAGATTTCATGACTGAACCGATTTCCTTGGATTATTATTGGTCTTTTAAAAGTTTCAATTTCTTGTTTCAACCTTGGAAGGTTGTGTGATATCAGAAAGTGTTCCATTTCCTTTAGGTTTTTATTTTATTTGCGTATAGTTTTTTGTAGTAATCCCTGATAATCTTGAATTCTTCAGGATCAGTTTTTATTTTGCATTTCTAATTGTGTTTATATGGGTGTTCTCTTTTTGTAGTCAATCTGGCCAGGGGACTGTCAACGTTATTTATCCCTTCAAAGAACCAGCTGCAGAAACACTGCAAACCAGAAAAGATTGGAGTCCAATTTTTAACACCCTTAAAGATAAGCAATTCCAACCAAGAGTTTTCTGCCCAGCCAAGCTAAGCTTCATCAGTGACAGAGAATTAAGATCCTTCCCAGACATTGAGTCCCTAAGAGAATATGCCACCTCCAGACTAGCCCTTCAGAAGACACTTAAGAAGGTGTTGAGCACAGAAAAGCAACGATCATGCGCACCGCAAAAGCACAGGCAAACACAGAGTCAACTGATCATACAGAGCACCCACAAAAATGAAAACATATGAACCAAAAGTTAAAAGGAAACAGTAACCCCATAGGAGTCATATGATAGGGGTAAACTCTCACTCTAAACTTATTTTTAAAGGGAGCACTGGTTTCTCAGAGCAGATTCTTTAGGCCTCAGATTCTTCTCTAGCAAATATAGTAGGAAATCTTAATAATCCCTATAGTCACTGCCAGTTCCTAAGCAACACCAATGATGTGCAAGTGATACTTCAGTTGAAGAGAATCGGTGTGCTGATTTTAAACTTCGGTCTCTACTAGACAAAGTTGCCAGTGAAAGAAACTTGCGGTATCTAGAAGCCAATTAAACAATTAGATATGTAAGTAAAATAGCTCACTTTAATCTGTGGTAAAATGGGCTTACTGTGATAGAGTGGTTGATGTGGAATATGTCAGGGTATGGCAATGTGCTGTGGAGAGGTAGCATACTAGAAAGCTCTTTAAAATGCAAACAGCCAGAAGACCATTATCTCTCTGGTATACCTTAGAAATTTGGATAAATTTTTTTTTTTTTTTGGAGTCTCAGTCTGTTGCCCAGGATGGAGTGCAGCAGCATGCTCATAGCCACCACAGCCTCAACCTGCTAAACTCAGGTAATCCTTCCACCTCAGCCTTCCAAGTAGCTGGAACTACAGGCACGCGCCACCACACCCGGATAATTTTTTGATTTATTGTGGAGTTGAGGTCTCGTCAAGTTGCCTGGGCTGTTCTCGAATCCGTGGGCTCAGGCAATTCTCTCACCTTGGACTCCCAAAGTGCTGGATTTATAGGCATTGAGCCACCGTGCCCAGCCTGGAGAAATCTCTAAGACAACTCTGACTGCTACAAATCTTGGGGTTTTAAGACAAGTTTACCATCATTTCAATGAACTGGAAGACCACTTGTTTCCTCCCTCTGTTATATCTGGGTGTCATATTTATCCATATTTTTACTTTTGCTTTTCTTCCTTCCTGATACTCCAAGATTTCTTCTATCATTTTCATTCTGTTTAGAGAACTTTCTTTAGCCATTCTAGTCTAATATATATGCAAGAATAGCAAAACAAAACAACAAAAATATGTTCATTGGAACCCAGAGTCTGTTGCCTTTTTTTTGTTTTTGTTTTTCCTTTCTGAATCTTATGTGTGTTACATATATAATATCCAGGGTATTTAGTTGGATTTAGTGTTAGGAAAAAAGGAAAATATATCTATTCATTTCCCAGAACTAGAAGTCTTCTGCATTTACATATTTTAATCTAGCATTTTTATAACATTTAGGTTTTGATCTTTAGTTCACCTAGAGTTTATTTTGATGTAATCTAGTTTTATTTTCTGTTCATTTCTGTTTATGCTACTTATTAACCAACCAACTCATTTCCTGTGGGTTTAAAATGCCAGAATTGTGATAGTTCTTATTGGTTTTTTTTTCTTTCTAAAAACATTCTTAACTTCTACTCTAGTATCACATTTTAGATTACTAAATATCTAGTGAGACATGTCCTCTTTTATTAGTCTTTCAAAAAATGTCAGTGGCTTTTTAAAAAGTATTCCTCCAGGGGAAAATTAGAATTATTTTGGCAATTTTTTGGGTCTTTTTTCTGTAGCTTATTTGGTATTCGTCGTATTATTATTAGATTATATTTTTCAAAATTTTGAAATCTGAATAACAAAATATGACATTTTACTATTTTTAAGTGTACAGTTTGGTGATGTTAATTTTATTTACAATGTTGGGCAACAATCACTATTTCCAAAGCTTTTCCATCACCCAAAACAGAACTCTGTATCCATTAAGTAGCAACACTCCATTCTTTCCCTCTCCTCAGTCTTTGTCAATATCCAATCTACATCCTGTCTTTATGAATTTGTTTCAGATAGTTCATATAAATGGAGTCAAACTATTTCTACTTTTGTGTCTGGCTTATTTCACTTAGCATGCTCTTTTAAAGGTTCACTCATGTAGCATTTTTTATTTTTTATTTTTTTTTTTATTTTTTTTTGAGTTGGCGTCTCACTCCGTTGCCTAGACTGGAGTACAGTGGCCGCTTCCGGCCACCGCAGCCTCGACCTGCTGGGCTCCAGTGATCCTTCTACCTCAGCCTTCCGAGTAGCCGGAACTACAGGTGCGCGCTACCACGCCTGGCTGATGTTTTTGATTTATTGTAGAGATGAGGTTTCGCCTGCCCAGGCGGGTCTCGAACCTGCGGGCTCAGGCAATCCACTTACCTCAGCCTCCCAAGGCGTGGGATTACAGGCTGAGCCACAGAGCCCGGCTGCATTTTTTTTTTTTATATTCAATATTTTTTATTATGGTATTGTGGGGTACAGTTAAGGGTTAGGTATACAAAAATGCTTCGTTCAGGCACCCTTGTTGATAAGAGGTGTCTCCCCATCCCCAGACAGATGTTTACCACCATTAATCCCATCACCCTCACCCTCCCCTCCCCCATATTTTCCCATCACTGTCAGTCATTTTCTTATGGTAATATGTTGGATGATCAGGGTCTACTATATGAGTGAGAACATGTGATACTCAGTTTTTTGTTTGTTTTTTTTTTTTAGAGCGGTCAGAACACACACATTTATTGATTAAGTTGGTCATCTTTTATTTTATATATATATTCAATATTATTTATTATGGTATTGTGGGGTACAGTTAAGGGTTAGGTATACAAAAATGCTTCTTTCAGGCACCCTTGTTGATAAGAGGTGTCTCCCCATCCCCAGACAGATATTTACCACCATTAA